>JASVER010000063.1:1738151-1790867 GCA_030449065.1 Oceanodroma leucorhoa
TTTTTTTTTTTTCCTCCTTCCCCCTATTGAGCTGCACGGAGGCGGCGGAGCGGCGGGGTGGGGCAAGCAGGCCCACACTGAACCCTGGGAGCGGGGCCGCTCACATGACAGCCCGCGTCAGCCCGCGCCGCCGCCGGCGCCCTCTTCGAACCGGCCCCGCCGCTCCCGCCCCGCGGTGGTGCGGGCAGCCCGGTCCCCCGCCGCCCCGCCGGGTGCTGCCGCGCAGGGAGCCCGGGGACAGCCCGGGAGCGCTGGGCGGTGCTGGAACTAACGGCACCCATCCCCTCGGACGGTCAGCCGCGGGGGTACCGCAGTCGCTCTGGTGGCGGGCGGTCTTTAGGAAGGGCTTTTTCGGGATGAAAGCAGCCGAGAAAATATTTGCGGGAGTTGGGGGTTAAATTCGTAGCATTCTGAATAAGTTTTAACGGAGTCGTGCCCCGGGGCGCTTTATACTACACTTGAAAAATAATTATTGCCGAAGTTACTGTACTAAATATGTATGTATCTATTTATACATTTTCTCAATTGATGAACTTTGAATATCCGCCTAGTGACATACAGAACGATCCTGCAGACGCTGATGTGCATGAATTAATTTTTACCAGTGTGGGTGTTTCTGGGCAAACACATTTCCCGAGCGCTGGGCAGCTCCCTCGCACGCAACGCGGCCCACGGGGCGCCGGGTTCGGGCGAGCCCATGCGGTGCCCTCCTCAGGGCTGCGCCCAGGGACCCAGGTGGGACAGAGGGAAACAAGCTACCAAATTATGCTGGCTGGACTGGGGGAGTACAAGCTGATGTGTGCAATTGCTTCTACRTATGGTTTTGACAGCTATCTAGCTCCATTTTGTTTTCTAAAATAGCTTTTGAGACCTCATTGCATAAATGACACAGTAGTTTTCATGCACAAGCTTATCAGCTACGTCTGGAAAATAAAGATTGGTGCTTTACTCTTTGTAAAAYCTGGTTCCCTAAAAAACACAGGTATTTTTTTCTCTACCCCCCYGAGATTAGTGAAATGCCCTTTACTATACATATTTATCCTCATTTGCAAAATTCAATTATCTACAACGCTATTCCCATGAACACACCTTCTTACGTCATCCAGTTACTATATTTAGAACCACCTACAGTAAAATAATTATGTGAATAGAGCAAACAACTAGAAGGGCACAGTCAGTGTCATCAGATACATCTGTTTAGCTGCCGAAAGAGGGGTGGACCTCAGGAGAAACAGGGAACACCACCACCAAATCTCGGTCTTTGAGGAGTTACTGGCACTGTCAGTCTATTCTTAAATGCCATAACTTTGGGATACACCGAGCCTGAGCTTYGGAGTCAGTGGAGAGACTCTTTCCGACTTCTCCAGGTGTTGTTTTAGGCCAAGACAGTTTTAAAAGGTCTTGGAGAGACTTGGCTCAGCAATGCTCTGACTCATCTGAAGCAAAGATGATAATAATTCCTTGTATCTTTTATAGGTCTTTTATTTATTTGTATTGTTTCCATTATTCAAATATATTTTAACTATGGTGTTTACAAGGCATAAAGGACTCAATAAAGCAGAATTCAGACTGAAAATTATAAAACCTCATAGCTTTTTTATGGTCGCAGGTATGAAGAGAATGCAGAAATGCCAGTATCTGCCACCTCACACAGCAGGGAAAATCTGCCCCAGCCTCCAGGCTTTGCTTCCCTCCAGGTCCCCAGCTGGGGGGAAGGGAGCCTATCTCAGGCTCCAAACATGAAGGAATACACAAACAAGATAAAAATTATTTCTGGAGATATACAAAGGGCTAAAATCTTGGTGAACGGTGAGCAGTGTTATCGTAGGGACAGGGGAGCAGTAAACGCCAAAGCATCCTCTGACAAGGGAGTCGTTGCTGTGTGAATGCCGTTGTCCAGCAGCGCACACCCATCCCTGTCCCAAACACAAACCGGGACGGGCTCTGCGAGGTTAAACTCTAACAGCCGTCAGCCACCGCGCTGGGGCACAGGAATTGCTGCCCTCCTGGTATATATACGCTGTGCCTCTGCCTCTTTAGGTTGCACAAAGCATGAGGTAGTTGAAAAAGGAAAACACACTCAGCTAATTCACAAAAMTCCAGTTACATACGACAGAATTAAGAATTAGCTCCTTGTGTTACAAGTGTATTAAAGTGTGAAAGTGTCAAAAGGTACAGAAAGCAAAAAGAAAACTCCCAAATTGTTAAACCTATCAGCAATTACAGACTTTTTTTATCTTTCTGAAATACGACAGGACACAAGACATAAGGCACCAACCGTACTTCACAAACCCACCCAATTGCCATGATTTTTTTCTAGTGCTGTCCTGATTAGGAGAGCATCATTTGAAGAGTGASCATACCAACACATTAGCTGTTCTCATTCTTTTTTATTTGTTTAAATAACATAATGCTGTTGATGTGTCTTTAAATTGTTTTGCTTATTTGAACTAGTTGCATTAGCTTCCATCTTGTAAAAATCCATGAACTTCAGTTTCACGAGATTCCTGCCATCAGAAGGGTAAGTGCATGCAAAATTTGACCCCTAAYTCACCCTAAAATTAAAGCTCACTTCTGAAGAACCTGCAGTCTTAGGAACAAATAAATGCAAAGATGAAGTAACTATATGTATGGGCACTGTGCCTCTGTGATAAAAGTCTAACTACTTCAGGCTTGAAAATACTCAAAAGAGGGTGTTAAAGAACACTGCTGCATGTTAAGCAGAAATATTTTCCAAAAATGCAAGGTAATGTGAATGTGGAAGTGGCTGTAAGAGACATTAGAAGACTTATGCCTATTGACTCAGTCCTGCACTAGCTAAATTAATGGGAGATAACTACACACAGAAGATTATGAGCATTGCACACTTACAGATGAAATTCAAATTCATCGATGTTCCTTCTGTATCTGAATATAACAGCCAACAGCCTCAGATTCTGTTGCATATTTTTTTCAGTCTAAAGTAAATGCAAAGACTCTGAGACACCAGCATGCATCTTAGCTCAAGGATTTCACAAAAAGAACAGGGGGTTTGGCAGTGTGAAACAATATTCTGCTGTTTCACTTCTCAAACCAGAAAAGATCTCACAAGGAGAGGCAGCAGGATAATTCAAAGTGAATAATATTTCAATGGAATATTTGTGGGGGACGTGTATAGGAAAGTTTCATGTATCTGTGATCCATTTCAGTCTACTTGATAACTTCAGTTAATGGCTTTTTAGTCCCATTGGCCTAACTTATATTACATTTTAATGAAAATCATCAGATGTCTTAATTTTCTTAATTTTTTTTGAAAGAGGAATTTCATTGCAATTCTTTTCTCCATTTTCCCTCCACAGCTTTTGCCTCAAAAACCACTGTTTGGTGTCTGAGACTGAGGGAAGATTTATAACAATAGCCCGATCCTGTAAATAAACATGTACACTACTCAGTTGAGTAGTCCTATTGAAGTACATAATTTATGTGCACTTTACTCTTCCCAGCTAGGACAACCATATTAGCTTGATTTACAAATGGTTAAAAAGATTTAGATATAAAGTAGAAGTAGACTATCAACAACAGTACAAGTGAGAGAGAACTTGTTGAAAAGTACATGTCCCTTAAGCTTCCCCCACCCTACATACATAAACTTCTGTCCTTTTAAGATTTACATATAATACCTATTGGTATAATCACTCAAAAGGACCTCAAAAAAAATACTATCTTTTTCCTATTTTAATATATTTACTTTATATTTGACAGATCATTGCATATATTTTAATGCATTTTCCTTGTGGTAGTCTCCCTTATTGTGCATGACGATATTCACACTTGTATAGGTAAGAGACAAGGAAATACTGTTGTAAAATTCACAAACATTGGCTGGACAATGTAGATGCAAGAGTTGTTTTTGGAGTTACTATTTTCTTAACAGAGTAGATTTTGAGCCTGTTCAAAAAATGCTTCTGAGACACATACTTCATGTTGTTCCATTCTTTTCTCTTTCTAACTGAATGGATAAAACTTTCTGCTTACAATTCTGATGTTGCATCAGTTTTACTCTCAACTGATCAGAGTTAGGCTCTGAATTCACTCGAGTTACTCTTTGTTTTTGCAGGTGATTATGAGACCCAGATCAGGACGTCCATCCTACACCAYAGACGCCTTCCACACCCTCCAGGTGACAAACACCCTTACTTCCTATTGCAAACAATGCACATTTGTTAGGAAGTTGAAGGTACTGAGCACTTTGGATGCCCCAGCCTCCAGAAAAAAGAAAYGGTTAATTAGTTTTCAGATGGGACAGTTGTACAGTTCCTTAGAGACTCACACTGTCCACAGTGAACATGACCTCATAAACTTTTGGCTGTGAACTGTGGGGGTGGAGTTGTGACCAAACCAATGTGCTCATTTGGAAGGGAAGATACAGACGACATCACACTTGAGCATCCCTTAGCAACCGGACTGAAATGGCACTGCAGCTTTTGAGGAGGTTGTCAGCCTTCCTTGCCACTGGAATAGCCTGTATTTCGGTTCCTACCACGGCTGAGGAGACACAGCAGAGATGACAAAATTTGTAGCTCAAAAAGTAAAAGCGATAACGGTGATCTAATTGTACAATTTCCTTTGTTTCTGCTTATAGGAAATAGCCCATTTTCAGCAAGTCTTTTTCATGGAAGGATACAGAGCTCAATGAATCTGGGGAACACATGAAACAAATGGTTCTTACAGCAACGCCTTCATCCCTGATTTACTTCAGACTCTTTCCACTTGAAAAGCTAGACTGTAAACTTTGTAACATTCCTGTCTACCCTATCAGGATGAACCCAAAGAGAGCTAGGCTTGCGTGCGTGGAAAAAAAAAAAAAAACAAACAGAAAAACACTCTCTGATTTAAAGCTGTCAGGGAGTGGATCAGTGAACAACAAACTATGGGTCACTTCACTACAAACCTGAAAATGCAGTTACAGCCATGCATCTCAGTTATCTCCTCTCCCTCGTCCCACACCTGTGAGACTGTTCCACTCCTAAGAGTTTGGGTCAGAGCTGCTAATCATGTCAAGGTGAACTCTCAAGGGGAAGATAGTTTAATCTTTTTTCACCAAGAATCTGCAGTCCTGTAATTCCTCCACTGCTGAACATATGCTATTGTAGGACAATGTGTATACCCTGCTTCGTTTAAAAAAAATAAAAAACTATGCATTTTTCTCCATGCTGTGATTCATTTGAAATTTATTATCTTTGTATAACTTTGTAAGAAATGAAGAGAAATGAAGATTTTAGAGGTGCTTTTTTTTTTCCCCCCCTTGGTTTTCAAGGGATTTGAAGTACTGGGAAAAAATAAACAGTGAGTGAGTGAATTTATATTAGAAAGGTGCAGAAGTAGTTCCCCCTGTGCATAGCACCTTTGAGGATTAAAATCTTATGCAGAAATAAGAAGTAGCTGTGAATTTTTGTTAAGGAGCCTACATTACCCAACACTTTGTTTTGCTATCCTACAAATTCACAGTGCCACGGCTGAGCAGTTCGAACAGACTTCCCCCTTTTAAAAGCAGGGATTACCTCTGGGACAGATTGACTCTTTCAGTTAAAGGACATTTTTTAATAGCACATACTGTATTTTTTTGTGTATTGATACCTCTCTGGTTTGAAGTCTGTTAAAATTTTTAGCTTTAGAAATACAGAACTGTGGGCCTTCACCCTGGGCCATAAAAGTGACTGGCAGTTGAGTATCAAATCTATCAATCTCAATGTATGTAATGCCCAGTAAACTTAGTCTTTTAGTTAGTTATATATAAGGATTAATTAAGGCTCTGATTTAGACTTAGATCAGTGTTTTTTTCAGCTGCTTGGAACACTAAAAAGGYTCCCGTGGCCTCTTGCAATGACTCAGGTCTGCTGCTCACGCTTTCCTTAGATGGAGGCATCCTCCACGAGCTATCGTCCTGCAAAATCCTTTGGACTCTTGGAAGAACAAAACTTGGTGATAAAAAGGGAGACGGTTTCAAAGTCTCCAAGTTACCCTTTGACCTACTGAACAAGGAACCCTTGAGTAATCTGAAGCCCGTTTAAAGGAGAAACAAACAAATTAAAGCCAAACAATAATCTAAAAAGGAAAAACAAAGCAAACAGATTGGAATTGGAGCAAGAATCCAACGTGGGTTTTTTTCAGCTGTTTCCTTTGCTGCGGCCAGAACAAAAATCACTTTAAAAAGCATTAAAAGGTAAACAAGGTAGGAAATTAAGCCATTATCAATCAAACCCAGGGAGGGCAAAGCAGGGTCATCAAGTAAAACGACAAGTTTGTSTGTCATATGGGAAAGAGTGAGCCTATCCGAATGCAATGAAACAAGCATTGTCACAAGAAATTAATGCACCACTAATGTATTCAATAAAGAACAAACACAAAACACTTAAGTAGAGATACTCCAAAACAAACAGAATGAAAAGGAGATACTTCCCCCTCTGGCAAAGAAGAAGAATTTTTCCATACAGAAATTCTAAACTTGAGAGGGATTTTTGTTTTGTTTTTAAATAAAAACAAGCCCAAAGTCTACTAATAGAATTAACCAAGACCTTCCTTTAAACCAAAGAAAAAAAACYCCTTGCCTCCCTCCTTTCACTTCAAGGCTTTGCCTCAGAAACATTAAAAGAAACTTTAGGGACCTCACGGAATTATGGAAATAACAGACTGAATAAGAGCTTTTCACCTAGTAGCTTTTCTTATTTTCTTGCAGGTTTTTTTCCTGATATTCCTTCTCACTACTCATGCATTCTGCACGGCGCTTTATTACAAAAAAAAAAACCTCTTATGTAACAGAAGTAGCAGCACATCCTAGCTCTCCACATAACACATATGGAATGCCGATTACAAAAAAAAATTTGGAACAAGTCTTTTCTCAGATTTAGTTTCAATACTTGTCAACATTCACTGCAGACCTACCCCCGACTGCAAACTTTTTTATAAAGAATTATTCTGCTTTAATCCTTGTTACGTTTGGGTCACAAAACCCACGGAGGCAGTTGTAGCAGAGGCTGTGTTTTCTAAATACCGAGCTACAGTCAGCTCCTGCAAAAAGCACGAAACTCCCAAGCCTTTCTCCTGCCGAGGGGGTCAGCGGCGGAGGAGCGGCTCCTGGCTTCACCTCCCCAGCACACAAGGCAGCCGAGCAGCCCGGCACCGGCCGCGGTTCCCACCGGAGCAGGGTGGGAGCTGGGACTGAGCGTAGCTTAGGCTCAGCCTGACCCAGCCTGCTCTCCAGCAGCACGGTGAGCTATCCCTCCGCGCCAGTATTATTTATTACTGACACTGCATTCACATTTTATGGCACATAACAGGAAGGGGAATAAGAGGATTGTTAAAATAGTTCTTGCTAAGTTGTCACACAGGTTTTAGTGTGCTGTAAACATTCCTCTCCTTCTTTTACTTTTTTTTTAAATAGAACAATGTTCGGGCTTTCACGGTCAAAATAACTTTACATTTTAGTGCTAGCAAACCACAATACTCTCAATACCAGGAGCCATTATTAGAGACTATCTGCAAGGAAAACAGAACTGTGATTTTGCTCCTCTGTCTCTGCACTGCTACAGGCCTGAAAGTGTTCCCTTTCAGAAAGGGTATTTTCTCCCATGTTCTTCTTTAGATGGAAAAATGCTAAGCCTAGATCCTAAAATTACATACAGACACAATTATAGAATAGGGGTCTTTTGTACCCTATTTTTCCTGGAAGAATCCGTCTGTCTGGCAAACTAACAGCATCATTACTTCTTAAGTGCCTTGATGTTAAATTAGAGTGCCCCACACACCCTAGGGCAGTTGCAGAATTTAGACCCTTTCCCAGTGTTCCAAATAAGTCTTTCTGGTGGGGTTTTTCTTTTGTATCTTAGATTTTAGAAATGTATATAAAATAATCTATTATCTCCAAGTCTTTAGGTGTGCAATGAGCGGTTTCCCTTGTTGCTCTATCTCAGACAAAGCCAGGAAAGACATCCATTGCCAGGGCTGTGGGAACCAGGCAGGAGTCGGGGTCTGGACCCAGCTCCAGCCCCAGGTTGGGTCAGAACCTGTGGTCCAACACTGGGATTTTGCCTCTGCCACATTAAAACCAGCAGAGGTGAAGGATTATCCCCTCCTACGGACCCAGCCCAGGGGGATGCTCGGGCCTGTTTGAACGCTCACAAAATGTCAACGGAGAATTGATGAGCATGAGGATCAAACAGGGGAACAGGATCCCGGAGACCTGATCTACCGCAGATGGTTCAATCCAGCACAGCCACCGATTCGTGCGTGACCTTGGAAAAGCCACTTCCCCTTTCTGTGCCTCTTTCCAACTATCTTTTATCTGCCTCTCTCATATAGGTTGTAAGCTGTTTACTTCCGACATGTCTGCACAGTATCGAGAACCAAGGGGCCCTGATCTCACTGGTGACCTTTAAGCCCTTCTGCCACACATTTCATCATAAAATAATTATTCAAAAAGGAAGCGATTTTTTTTAATAGTCTGTCTTCCTTTTCTTAACACCTCTTTAACTCAGACGTTCTCAGCAACATTGGAAGAAAARATAGACTCTGTTCAAAATCTTAACACTGTTTTTCTTAAATGAAAACGCTGAGAAAGCTGCTAGTAATCTGTTGAGTCCTTCTCCCACAGGCCCTCCAGCAAAACCAGGGAAAGCCAGAATCAGCATGCTCACTACATCCAAAGTACCAGACAAAGATACTTTTTATTTTGAAAATAGGAAGAAAAAAAATGCCTGCACACTTCTCAATCTTTCTTTGTACACCATAAAGCACCAAACAGGGCAGAAGCCCGGTGCTGTGTTCTTTTGCAAGTCACCTCCAGGTTTGCTTTATGCTCTCTGGTGTTACAATAACGAATTTGTTTTTCCATTGCTCTGTGCATGCTCTCTTGTCTAAGAGTGACCTATTCGCTTCTGAAGCAATCGGCTTTTTACAGCTTAGTCTATGCTATGTAAACAGAGAGCAAGCGGCGCGGCTGAGCCCCCGGTCCTCGGAGGCGAGGAGCACACCCCACCCCTGGGACCTGAACCAGCCTCGGAGGCTGCTGCCCGCTGTCCGGGTGCCGGCCCCGAGCGACCCAGCTCCCCGCAAGCCCGGCGTGAACAAAGACCCCACCGCTGCCCGTGGAGAGCCCCCGCCGCCTTCGCTCAGTGGGATCATAGCTAGGTCAGCGGAGGGGCTTTGATGGAAAGCCACCTCGCCCTCAGAACGGCCAGAGATCCAGGGATGCTGCAAGGGGCAGGGGATCCAACGGCTTTTACCCCRCTGCCACCACCGCTGCCTCCTTCACGCTGCAGCTCCTCTGCTAGTCCATAAACAAGAAGAGACCCGTCACCCTCCCTGCCCTCAGCCAGCAGCCCTGGGTGACGGCACGGGGGCACCTGCTCCCCCCGCCTGCCCCGTGCCGTGGGGCATCCGGAAGATGCCGAGTCCCTCCTGGCACCAGCGATCCCAGGCTGAAGGCAGGGCCCTCCTGCATGGCTGCATTTCACACCCTATATATAAAATACACAGCCGTACATTTATTCTGAAAAATTCTTTCTATGAATTGGTGTTACTGAGGGATATATATACTAACTCCATACATGTGAGAGTTAAGGAAGATTTGTCCAAGGAACTACTTCCAGAGGAAGTGCTGGGCAGCCACATTATTTGTTTTGTTTAAAATGATTTCAGGCTCGATAATGTCTCTTTATCAAAACTACACATGTGCTGAGCATGCACAGTGCTGTGTGTTGTGAGGCATACAGGAAGGGGTGGATTTAATTTATTTCTTTATTATGAATATCGTGGTGCTGTAAGGAGAATCCTGGCCGACAGCGTGAAATACAGCCAAACTTTCAGAGGATATTTTGGGGCCTGAAGTTCCCGTGCTGCCTTTTCGAATTCAGTCTTAAATTCTGTATTCCTAATCCTCTGTTCTGTCTGGACCATCTCATGAATGGACATGTGTATTATTACACAGCTGAGCAAGTACCTCATAACGTTTGCCACTAATATTAATCTGAGAGAAAAATGGAGTTTAAGCTTCCTGGTTTTGCTTTCCTTGAGTGAGGAAACTAGCGGGGGAGTTTATAAATTCACACTTCTGGCAGGCAAAAGGGACCAAGGCAATTGTGACACACCAAAAATAGTTCTCCATCAAAATGATAACCCCGTTTTATTTTGTGAACCTCACCTTGGCTATCAGGTTTGTTTACATTTATTTGGTATCATGCCCTCCATGGTGGATCAAAGCATTGATGTTGCTGGAGAGACTCCGTACCCAGCTGAAAGACGATGGCCACAAAGCAGAAACAGAGCCACCATGATCCACCAGCACAGACCGTCTCCCAACTTTCAGCCTAGAAGTAAGAAGAATTCATTCTTCTCCACCCTAAAAGCTGGCTTGGAGGGAAGAAAGGCGGCTAGAAAGAATGGACTTCAGACTTTCTATGAAAGGGACTGCATCAGCAAACACTGGCCAAGCTAATCAGAGCTGATGAAGAGCTGATGGGCATAGGGATAGTGACCCAATCTAAGACACATGAGCTACAAGATAAAACTGTGCAGTAAAGTCTTGCAAGAATGCTATTTTTCAGTGATTTGTATATGCTTAGTACTGTTTAAGACTAAAGTTAAAAAGGCTAAGAAATTCCTTGCCGAACGATGAATAAAGGAATTCCCATTACCAGAGAGTTGAAACTGAGATTATATCATGAAATTAAGAATGTGAAGCGCTGAAGCAGTGCTTTCACTGGCTAAGAAAAGGGACTGCAGAATCTCACTGCCCCAAAGAGTGTCCTACAGGAGGTCTCTGTAAAGGATGGTCTCTGTACAGGATGCTTCTGTAAAGAAGCATCAATGGTCTCTGTACAGGATGCTTCTGTAAAGAAGCATCAATGTGAAACCTGTAAGCAGGAGCAAACGACTCAGGTGAGAGGTAGTAGAAGCACACAGATTCACTGGCTGGATCAAACACTCCAAACTGGTCTGCATGCAGAGAAGAAGATGGGGCAAGACACGACAGTAATAATCTACCATGACTTGAGACCTCCTGCCCTAGTAACATGTAATTGTTACAGTCTCTTACTACCTGAGTAAGAAACCTTTTTATTGCATCAAGTTCTCATGTCTAGACAGATATACATCGTGAATGAATCACTACTGACTAGCTTTGAAGACCCGAGCTGAAGAGCACTGCATGGTGTAAGCCACTATCTGGACACATCAACGCTTATGGAACAATTTTCTGGAGACAGTTCTTTCGGTACATTACCCTAGGGTATATTGGCTGTGAGAAACTCTGGTTTTCCAGTAGTCCTTAAAGGACTATGAAAGAAAGCAATATAGGCTTAGCAAAGGAACCTCTTAATCATAGAGACCTAGGTCTTAAAAAAAAACCCTACCCCCAAAAAAACCCAATAAAAAGCTAACAAAAACACATAAGCAAGGAACAAATACGTGGAAAAAAACAAAGAGGCTTGAATTCACCTCTTGGCCTGATTATGCCATTTCTAGCAGCAATGAGTCTGCCTCTGCTCTCTCTAGAAAGTTTTGATTCTTTGTGAGAGAGTGTCTCTTCCCTAAATAATTTGAACCCCTCTTCTGCCCCTTTGCTTTAGTTTCAGAGGCTCTTTGTTTTGTTCCTTTCCCAAACTGCTAATCAGCTTCTCTCCAGAATGGTCACTGTCTTACAAAATTTTGTTCCTCAGTTACTCTGAATGATTCCCAGCTTTCTCATTTGTCCTCTTGGAGGTGCTCCTTGGCAAGGACATAGGGCATCTCCAACACAGGCCTATATTTTAATTCAGCACAGACATTACAGCACTGGGCGAAGGATCCAGTGAAGGTTAAGGTGTTCTCAAAAATTGTGTTCTCAAAACCACAGTTTGACTCACATATGCCCCCAAACAATCATACATTAGCAATTATAATGATCTTTAATTAAAAAAAAGAAATATGTTGCGGTTCTTACAGATAAGGATCTATAGAAATACTTGTATAGGTGCCATGAAAGTCTGTTTTTCAAACTACATTTCAGTGAGGGAATATTTAACTACTTTACCTACATTACTTGAATCCTACTCTAAAATGAACCTCTTTGAAGTTTTCTTATTAAAAAAGCTTTAAAAATTAAGCAGTTTGAATTATTTTTCTATGAACCATATAATCTTCTTAAGTAGTAAAAAGTTAACTTCAGCTCAAGTCATTCCACTTGGCGACGAAAAAAGCAGTAGATTCACGCATCTCGCCCTACATTTTCTCTAAATGTAACATCTAACCTCCGATTGTTATAATTTTTCATGTTAAAGCTTTCTGAGTGTTTATAGCCAACAGACTTTGGCTTTTATACTGGAAAGTCTGTTATATAAATGTCACTCTCATTTATATCCTCAGTTATAACAAAGTCATTAAAGCAGCTGATTCCTAAGAAACCTTATATTTTAGCAACTTGTCCTAGCTCTGGTACTGCATAATGTAAACATGTCTAATGCAGAGCATAAGGAAATTATACCTTGGAGATGCTACATTTTTTAAACCAGGGGTAGAAGCTAAATTCGCACACTATTCTTGATATGAACATCAGTTGTCAGTGTTACGTTTTATTTCCAGAGAGGCACGATCACCTAACTACATTTTTTAGCTGCACACAAATTATTTTGTAGAGCATAGTTATCAAATGTTTGGTACAGATGGACTGAAGAAACGACGCTGGGTTGGCAGCTTGGATTCTGAAGTCCCGCAAGACGAGAATTTGGGTTTGGATGCCACAGCACTGAAATTGCTCTTCAGAGATTCCATCGCTGTCGAAACCAGAACCCAAAAAACTCCCCTCATGGTTTTTATCTTGCTCAAACCCAAATATTGGAAGCAGGTTAAGATCTATGAACTAACAGATCTGGCCTCTTGCCACGTGCCATATTAAGATGCCATATTTAGCTCCTCATTCCCTAATACTCAGGCATTTAACCTGTTCCCTCCAGCCCTTTCATCCACTTCCAGTATACTAGTAACCAACACGGCTTTCACCCTTCTACTTTCTTCCATTTCTGTTAGCTGTTTTACATACAATTAGTGCTGCTATCCCATGGCACTGGGAAAAGTGACTGTTAACTTGTGCTCCCTCTACTGTCTGATGGGCTTTGCAGCAACATAGCAATATAGTGTGAGGAAACTGCAATTCCTTCTTGGCAGAGAGGTCTATTACTTACTATAACGTGAAAAATTACTCTGCTACACTTACGAAAATGCGTACTTAGAATGTTAAGGTCCTAAACATATAGATCTCCAACTAGCATATTACTTATCCAGAACTCTATAAATCATGGACATTTTGTCTTGCTCTCCTGGGACTGCTCCCAGAAATGAGGGAGCCTCATGAAGCAACTGTAGCAGCTAGGATAAAATACTTTAGAACAGCAAAACAGCCACAACTCCCATCAAAATCAATGTAAGCCTCAAATACTTAGGTTCCTCCCTCCCTTAAAAGGCCAGGCCTTTTCAGTTTTGATTATTAGACCAGACAAGTCCTTGATAAGAGAACAGGAGGCCGAGTTCCAAGTTCTGACCCAGGGATTTGTGCTGTGCTTAGTTAGACCCACGGCTTTTGCTTGAGATGGCCCCTCACTCCTTATTTGTCGTGGAAAAAGCATCTTCATGTTTTACACTGGCAATAAGCATCCGTAAAGTAGGGAGAGGAGGAGGAACAGGAAAAGACCTGGTGACCCTTCTGTGAATCCTTTTCATGAACATGGATGTTCCCCCCTGCTTTTTGCCAGACAGATGAAAGCGGTTACAAATTACAACGAGAAGCTCCTATCGAGGCCTATGAAGCATGGAACAGAGAATGAGCCTTGGAGTCAGCACCGTCTACAGATCAAACAGTGAAGCACCACAGCTACTTACTGCTGGAGAGCTAGACTGCTGGAGTACTTAAGCTATGTTTTGATGTGGCTCACACTGATGGAGACCAGCAAGTAATATCCTCTCAGTACAGTGAGGAGCATCAACTGAAYAAACGATACCATACATTTGTGTTTTTTTCAGATATGATCTGACCAAAGAGCCACTGCGGATGTGCAGAACAAACTATATGCACAAAATACCATTGGTCTGCTTGTCCAGCCTCCTAGATGAGAARGCTATGCCAAATGGATGCATTATGTTGAATACATCCTGAAGGCATCTGATTCTTCATGGTACATGAAGACTGCCTTCATGTTTACATGTGATGCCATAACAAGGTAACGTCTGTGAAGAAAATGAAACAAACCCCAAAAATGCCGAGCAATGAAACATCTTCTCAGTATTCTTGAAGGACCTGCTGTATGGTTTGCATGTAAAGCAAAGAGGTAAGGGACTCATGTCAGAGTCCCTGAAGAGGTGTAGGGAAGACCACCAGTAGGGAATAAAGAACGCAAATGGATGGGACAGCTGAACAACACTATCCAGCCTGGATTTCTGGCCATTCCTCATGGAAAGCGGGCCAGCCAATTTCTAAGGATTAGTTGCAATTTGTCTGTTACGTGGTCCTTGACACTGCTGCTGAACCCGCTGTCTCTGGGAAGAAGCCTTTTGCAGAACTCCTTGTGCAGGAAGGTTAGTTTCCAGCTGATGACAGAGGTTTAAGGGTATCTCTCTTCACTTCTGTTGACGAGGGTATTTTCAGGGCTAAGAGTATGGAGAGGGGCTGTGGACAGCCAATTACCTAAACAATTCTCTTGAACCCTTAAGGGCATGGAGTACTTAGTCCCTCTACTTGCTGCAGCGCTCAGTGCCCACAGTCTGGGTGCTGTATCTATCCTTCCCATGGGTGATTCAGCAGCAAAGAATATTTACTGTTATTTAACAATGCAGTGGTCTACAGACTTGACTTATGACTCTACAGAGAATATATTGGGTGCAGACCTTTTAAAGAAATGATCAACAGATTATGCCTTGCGTTAAAAAAAAAGGAATTATTTTATTTCTTTTATTAAGAGATGAGCATGCAAGAATAAAATGGATGAAGTGGAAGATACCTTCATGCTGTCTTTAGAAATAACAATTTTGGTTGATTACTTTCAGAAATACTTAATTAATATTTAGGATATTATGGATTAAGTGAAAGGTTTACACTGGATTCTGTCTGAAATGTCTAAAAAATAAGCCTTTAAGTCTTTGTTTATGTTGGCAAGTAACCTGGCTGGGTATAAAAGCCAAAGGTATGATTGACTACCTCACATATTTTACAGCTGTTATACTAAATAGGTATTTCAGAATTTACATCCTTGCAGAAGAATTCTTAAATAGACTTTCTTACGGGCCTTAAAACAAACATACCAGGACATGTTTCCTGTTTTGTTACTGTATTTAACTATACTTTAAGAATTAAATCTGCTTTTCTTTGAACAAAGACCTAAAAATTTAACTTTAAGAGTATGGGAATCACAGAAATCTATCTTGTTTTTAATGCACTGAAATTGTTTAATGAATACCCACAAATCTTTATAAAAATCAAAGCAGTGAACACTTATTAACATTAGTCGTATGAGTATATTTAGCCCTCAGACACAAAAGGCATGCCTGCATATTGCCCAGAATGGAAAACTTCTGCAAGTAAAACTCAAATAATAATTAAATCCCAGTTCATTGATTAGCTGTGCCTGTTACTTTCTTCCGCCTGCTTTTAGACACTGGAAAAGATGATACTAACATTCATTTTCCTCTACCTCCTCTAGCATTGTGTGGGGCAAATTCACAGTGCAAATTCATGCACAAGCATGCAAACTGATTTTTTGGTAGTATTTAATATTCATCAGGAACTTTCAGCGTTGATCAGCAGCTTTCATACTACTGTAGTTAGAACTGAATATCAAATCTGGCACTGTGAAGACCCTGAAGTTAAAACAAGTGAGATAGCTTTTAAAGAAACTGTTATGGGTTACTGTACTCGGGTTTCCTAAGTTTCTAGGTGAGCAAACCAACCGTCCCACCACAGCTCGCGATTCCCTTTTATTTTCAGCGTCGTTGTCAGTTGATTGCACACACCAGTTACACACCTTTTTAATCCTTCACAGGGGCTTTGCAACAGCTTTATAACTTTCACATTGTTTCTTAGTAAGAATGCTGGTCTTCCTCCTCCTCCCCCCTAACTACTCAGCTGCACTTTTCATTTACACATGGAAAATAGAGCCTGTGTCTACAGTGAAGGAAAAGAGGATACAGTCTTATAAGCCCTTGGCAGTGAAAGGAATCTCCCCCAGTACTTATTTTAAGAGGTGAGGCTCTGTTATTGCAAAACTGGTTAGAGCTAGAGAAGTCGGTGGCATCCTTCAGGAGCCCATTTCTGCAACAAACTGAAGAATCATATTTTAATCAGAAGTCAGTCATGGCTTCTACTTTGATTTGATACAGTTGAAGGTACTTACAGTTCTGGGAACTAAATTCAGCTTGTTAAACAAACCCTTTTCTGCACATTTTTTCTGTAATGTGTGATATGACTTCTTCATACGCAAGTATCGGGAAGGAACCAGATTAAGTTGATATTCAGGATAGCTGGGTTGGTGAAATCTGTTGGGAATAGTTTTCAAAAGCACATGGAGACCAGATTTCAAAAGGTACCTTTGTATCTAAAGATGCAGGTAGACCTCCAAAGGGCTTCCAGCTGGATCTATTTGCCATACCTACCACAGTACTTGAAAAAGAATCCTATCAGGAACTTTGCTGTATTTTTAGGCAACTAAATGCCTCTAAATACTCCACGACTTAGAATCTACATTTTATTTTTAAAAGATGGTGCAAGTGACTCAGAAACGTAAGGCTCTAGTCGCACCGGTTGTTGCAGGAATACGTGTTCCCACTCCCTGCGCTGCAGTGGCCACAGCTGAGTGGGGCTGCTGACGTCCCCGGCACGCTTTTTGGAGTTGCACTTCAGGCTTTCGAGCTCTTTGCCTGGATTCAAAGAGGGGAGGCTGAGTGTTTATGACCGCTCCTCCTTCTGTTTGCGTATTTCAAATAAGCACCCACAAACGGATACTTGGAAAGATATTTAATTGGGAAGCTTACACGCTATGCATGCATAATACTAATGCACAGCAAATGCTAATGCTGTATATTTAGTATATCTAAACAGAAAAGCACCTGCCAGCAGAAAATCCTGTTGTTATTTCAAAGTACTATTTCTGAACATTCACTGATTGCAGTTGGTATTCTGTTGGTTATCAGCTTTTCACTTCCTCTTTTTGTACCTAGAACTAACATTTTAACGCGAACCCCTCTGAGCAGTAAGCTGTGCCTTCCTTTCCTCAAATGATCACTACAAATCTTTTAACTAACGTAGTGCAGAATACATCTTGTGATGCATGGATATTTTTGCATTTCCCAGGGCATGATTCTAATAAAAATTACATCTATATGATTATATCCGAGCTTGAAATAAGGATTTACCCACAACTGCAAGCACACAGGGTCCATCCGAGGGGATTCGGTGTTCCTCAACCATCCAGGGAGCACACACCAACGTTCACACCCAGGCCAGACGTGTGTACGTAATTCTACAGAAATCTGCTTTATTCACAAGTATCCTTCTGTTGTAGGGGCACATCTCCTGTGAAAATGTTCTTTCTGTGGCGCTCATCATTTTCAGAATAAAGAATCCAAAATTATTTGCAAGACCTGTGAGCGTTCACTGTAAATCAACAAACCGTACGTATAAATTTAGCCTATATAGTATCCAGGCAAAATCCCACAAACTGCTCTGAACTTTTTATTTCTTTCTTTTTGCCAGCTATCTTTTGCAAAGCTGCCATCTTCTGCTTTCTTGCAAATTCATGGTTTTCAGGGGGTTCTTGTTTCTGCTGCCTTCTCAGATTACAATTTCTTTTGTGTTAATTAAGCTGAAAAATTGAAAGAATGTCGCTGACTCTACAAAGAACACAAAACAGGCTTGCTTGAAAAGCTAAAAATAGATTGTTCTGTTCGGAAGACAGACGACTCAGTCTTCAAACTATTTGTACAATGCGAATTAATTGCAGATGGCCAATTCATTTATTTAGACCTCTGTGACAGAAATGAAAGTGCTACTGCGACTGACCATGTGCATAAAGCTCCTTTCAGGTAGTTGGGTCTAGTCAAAAACAGAGGTAGCATATTGTTATTCTCTGGAAGTCCATTTGTCAAAACGTTTTTTGATCTGATTCTCTCTCTCCAGTCTCCCAGTCTCTCCCCCAACAGCTCGGATTTAAGACGTGAGACTAATGTGCACAAACTAAAAGTTACAACGGCCTGCTGACACTTACTTCTAGCATTCACTGTATATGTGGTAAATCAGTTACATTCCTGCGATTAAAATTACATTTTATTATGATGTAAATGTTGTAAATGTTGTAAACCCACCCAGATTATTTAATTTATTTGAAATTAATGCTGTGTATATTTTTTATGCCTCAGTATTTGTTTTAAATAAATTTTAATTTTTCCTTATTAGTCTTTCTCCTTAAAAGAAAGTTTAATTTAAAAAATAATGTTATTGATTTAATGAGAGAGAATTCAGGAAAATCTAAAAGGAAGCTGATAGTCCGTCCTGGCTTTTATTGTTAGATAAATGGGAGGTTTCCAAAAATACCATCTATTAGATTAGGGTCTATAAACTGTAGCTGTGAAATAAAAATATCATTGAACTAGATAAATTGTTTGGGATACAGAATGATCTGTACTAGAACTTTACAGCAGATCCTGAACAGCATGAGGCCTCCTTTGTGCTAGAAAACTAGAAACTTTGTCATTTGGGAGTCTAAATAATGCCAAGAAAAAGAAACTAAATATCAGAGTCCCTTTTCTCCAACTCCAGTGTCTCTCCTTTGCAGTTTTACTACTTTACAGTCTCTAAATCCTTGTTTGCAGTCTTGCTGACTTGAAAAATGTGCAAAAGTTGATCCACACAGGGTCTGAGCTAACAGGGCTGTAAGAAAACCTCCCAAGAAGTTTCAGGTGGTATGATATCTGGCATGCTGATAGTATCACAGATATTACATTTTTCTGTTCCTTTTTTTAAATAACATAATGTTGCTGTCTGCATTTCAAAGTATTTATATTACATCTTAAAGTCTTTAAATCAAGACTGGTGTTTTTTAAAGGCATTAAGTCTTATAAGCCAAAAATACAGCTTGACACAGAAATGAATTAAATTTTCTGCCTAGACAAACGATCATAATCTATTAAAATTAAAATACCAATCCTCTCCACTGTTCAGGCTCCTTCTGAAATAACTTCTTATGAAGCTACTTAAGCTTATTGGTTATCATAGATTTAAAAGGGGGCAGACATCATCCTCTAGCCTATATTTTAAGCTATATTCTTTTGCTGCAACTTCATCCAAACTCCTACCAAGGTCAAGGGAAACAATTTGTTTTCAAGCAATAGAAAACAGGCTATGCAGTTAGGCTACAGCATCTTCCTTCTGTTTTTATGGACTACAAAAAAAAGTTTAAATAGAGCTACAAGCTTCCTAGCAAGAAACAAATCCTTTCCCAGTGAAAGAAACTTTGTAGGATGCCTCTTAAAGATGACCTCCATCCTGCATGCTTCAAAATCTTTTCATATTTTTCCTGGAAATACAGGTCATACCGAGGTGGAACAGAGGACAATAATTAGCAGCTGCTAAATAACAAAGGTCACCTGCCATCAACTACATCTATAAAAAAAGGTCGAGAGATCTACCGAGGCTCAGATGATGGGGACACTCCGCAACATTCCTATACACGACCCGCTCATGTAATGAAGCTATACATGCCCCCATTGAATTTTGGTGGAAAACTGAAATTCTTCGGCCACACATGTAGAGGAGGAATGTGCTGTTGTTCTTCACAACATCTAGTAAGGAAAATGCTATTGGGGAAACACTGTCAGGCAGCAGCCAGCATACACCAACCAACCATGTCCTAATGACGAGACGCTTGAAAAGGAAGAGCAACAAAGCTGATTTTTTTTATTTCCCACTGTGGATTTGTTTTTTATTTATACTCTGTGGTGGGGCAGACTCCATAGGGATCATGTCCTTACACAGGCACATCTACCTCCTCTCAAAAGAGAAACATCTTTGTTGACTTAAACTATTTTTGTTAGACCTAGTTTTTGCTGGTTCTGAAGAGTTTTGCCTTGCTTGTAAAGTAAATACCAACATCTTTGACAGAAGCACCACCTTTGAGTGCCCCCAGAGTGTCTCGGTAGACCTCATAAAGGTGACATATATATATATATATATATATATATATATATATATACACACACGTTCACTGCTTGCTGAGGTGAATCATGTCAGCCAAGGTCTTTCTAATAAATAAAATGCTTTCAAAGCATTATCTATTAAAAACAGAGAACAGCAGGAGCAAAAAATTTTTGCAACAGAACCAGAGCAGGGTCTGGGGCTGTGATATAAACCAGTACGTGTATCAAACGTCGGGGATGCAAAAGGGGAGGGTAGGACCCAAATAGTGCAGTGAAGGGCTGGGTCTCTTCGCAGAGCTTTCCAGTCCCGGTAGGATTTGCAAAACCTCCAGCATAACAGACACAGCACCCCATGCAGAGCTAGAGGAGCATTTTTTACAGACACTGATAGAGCCTGACATAACACAAATAACCAAAGCACCAGCCTGTAGCGTGATTTCATGTTGGGTATATGTGCTCCATTGAAGACCAGGCTAAGAGGGTTGAAAGTTCAAGACAAGGCACATGCAGGAAAACGCATGTGGAACACCCCCCACCTACACCCAAACTGTCTGCCCTGCAACTAAATACCCAAGAGATGAACCACTCTGTCCCTGCTGTGGTAAGATAAGAGCAAAAAAGCAAGGAAAGTAAATTAATTGTTGGAATAATATTCTATAGGCTAAGTTATTATGTGAACACATTTCTCTGATTGCAAAGGCTGTTACACATTTGTAAGAAGAAAAAGAGTGGTTAAGTGTCTGTCATTTATTCATTTCTTGCCAGGATACCACAAGAAGCTACAGCTTGCCTGTAAACCGACAGCTCAAAAGAAAGCACACCAACTCACTTCTCAGCAGCGACATCTTTGTTATAAAGCCAGAAAGTGATTTTTTTTGTTGGTAAGTAGCCTTTAATGGGTAAAGATGAAAATTCAGTGTCTGTGTTGTCGTTCTGATGCTCCGTGAGGGGGGGAAGAAAAGAAGAGAGAGCAAGACAGCAAGACAGAGAGTACTTAAATAGTGCTTTAGCATTTTTTTCCAAATTTGTAAGATTTGGGGCTAGCAGAAATTTTAGTACACCTTCTCTCTAGCGCTTTGACTATATGTTCTTAAATAATTTTTAAACCCAGAGGAGTGCTAGAACTTAGCATCTTCCCAGTTGACAGCACAAATAGGGAAGTGTCAGCCCAGCACTCCTCTGACGAGATTTGTCCCTTCCCTGGTGCCCCACATTGGCTTATTGAAGCATCTCTGCAACTCCTGAAGGAGAATGAAGTCAGAGAGTTTACACTAGTTCTTGCATATCTACAGCCCCTGTCCCAGCAGAAACTTGTCTCTCTGGATGTAATCAGAGCTCGAGGAATAACCTGTCTTTTAAATCAAGATGACAGAAATCAGGTTCCGCTATTGAAAAAAAAAAAAAAAAGAGAAAAACCTTCTTTGTACAGACTGCAAGATTTCTCAAATATGGAAAATCAAGATATCCCACTGTTATTCAGGGTGACTGAGGAGCTGCAGCATTCATGTTTTCAAATGTCTTGTTTTTATTTCCCCATCAGGTTGCATGAAAGGAGTACTTTCTTTCATTTTGTTGAAAATCCAAACCATCAAATAAATATCAACATGGTTAAACTAAAATAAATCCATCATCCTGTAAATTTTTAAATAAATCAATATACTGTTATGTTTTGAAATGGTATAAGACAAATTTCTCCCCCTCTATAATTCAAAACCAGCCTTAACCAATTACTTCAAACTTTTCCCCAGATGAGACACATCTCCTTTGGCTCAACGTTTCACATGAGAATTTTCAAGCCAAAAAGAGTTTCTTCCACAGACAAAATTGGAAATGAGAGATTAAAATCACCCTAATGATAGGTACCGGGTTAAGACTTTCAGCTATGGAGCCATGCCCATATCTCTATAATTGTGACAATATTTTTCCAAGCAGAGTATCATGTTGTATGTAACACTGAAACTTCCTGGTCTCTACTGCTTCTCTGCTGCATGGTTACCATCTTATTTTTATAAGCATTCCATTCTGGGGCTGGCCCTTCAGCTTTGGCAGAGCCAGGCAGCTTCTGCTTTAAAGCGTCTATTTTGCAACTAGCTGCTGCTTGCTGCATCTTTCTTTTCCAGCCAGCAAGTACCTGTAATGTTTTCCTCTCCAGCTACTGAGAAAATGGCACATTCTCACAGGTGCTGCCCCTAAAACAGGGCACGTGGTGGGAATAACCAGCAGTGACCCGGACCATGCAAGGAATTGCCAGCGTGGGTTTCATTTCTGGTTTGTTTTTGGAAGGGCTGCAAAATGGCTGGTTTTAAATAAGTTCATAAAAAAAATTTCTAGATTCACATCCTGCTCATGCGGGCACTTCTGTTGCTGGACTAGTCAGGCTTGCATCAAAAGGAAGTTTTCACTGCCACCCCAAATCAATGGATAAACACGAGGGGAGACACAAACAGCACCACCAGGCACTTCTGAACACTTGCTGGCTCAAAAATAGTGGTCAGGAGGGCAATGGCAGCAAACCTTGCTTAAAATATTAAGCAAAGTAACTACTATATGATTTAACTTTACTTGGGCTGTTCTGTAGTGAGAATCTAGCCCCTTACAAATAATAATTAATGTTCTATTTTTTCCTTAAAAGCAAACAAACAAAAAACCCAAATGAGTGGATTCAGAGCACCCAAAATGCTAAGCAGTGCCTGGAGGGGAGGTCTGCCCGTCCCGGGCTGCCAGGGCGGGAGCCTTTTTCATACAACTGTTTACCCACAGGACAAAGCAGCTACCTTGCCCTAGAGGTAGACATGGTTGTTTCCTTCCCATTTTCCTCAGCCTTGTAATTGCTGTAGGTAAGAGTCACACACAGGTGAACACCAACCAAGAGAAAAATTCAACCATGGTCACGGTCCCAGAGGCACCTCAGCCTCCTCATACAGCCAGGAGCCCTCAGTAAATTTTTGGCTGATCCTTACTCCAGATCAGACATCTGCAGCAAGGCAGTACATCATGGATTTTTAGCAGAAGTTACTCGCTGCTCTGGCAGGCAGTAATTAGATTACGAGAATTACAGAAATGACAGGCTGGTTGTCTACTCGCTGTATGGGCAGCCAGCAATGGCGCTGATAAGAGTAAAGCATTCAGATTAGTATAGGGATGAGCCCAGTGTAAATCCAAATAAAATGTATTAATAAATAATGCCTCTGAACCAGCACATTTACTGCTGCAACGCCCATCCTTATCCTCTACTGGCTATCTCACCAAACTACCAATGCAAAATGTCCTGTGTATGGGGCTCTCTGGTCATCTGCTTTTCTAGAGCATCTCAGCATCATGCCTTCCTCCATGCCGTATCCCCGGTTCACACTTCTATTAGAAAATTCTAAATAGGTGGGAAAACGCTGGGAACCTGCCTGCATAATGGCCGCATGCATACCTTGCAGCAGGGACCGCAACGACAGTGTTCCAGATACTGGCATACAAATGAACATGACAAGCATTCAGCTTTGCTTATAAAATTCCCATATTCAGCACTGCCACAACACATAGCTTTAAAAATTAGAGCAGGGTTTTCCCATATATGGGAAAGCTGACCTGCTGCTGTTGCACCAGCGTCGGCCCGCTCCCCGGGCAGCACGCAGAAGAGGAGCCGGAGCCCTACAAACCCTGCCTGCCCCTTCGTCTGCGCCCAGTAGAAAGTATGGGTGCTCCCTTGCGTGGTCTGGGGTGACACTGCTTTGCAAGAAGTCTGTAGCCACATTATTTCTGTACCAGGTTCACTTACCAGCTTGACTGAACCCATAACAATAAAGCTAGTACGTTTTTCCAATCCTTCTATCTAAAGTTGCATTTGTACATGCATTACTCCTGTGCCTAAAGCAGAGCTGACACCGAGGTCCAAGCATCTGTATCTTCCTCTGGGCTGGGGCTTTAATCCTTTCGGAGGCTCCCCGGGGCCCGTTGGGCTCGTGAGCTCAACTTGAGAGCCCTGCATCGGGTTGAGGGACCCTGTTGGGCCACATTTTAATGCTCATGCGTGATGCATGAAACCCCCAGAGCGGCTGTTTGTAGGACGAGCGCTAACAGACGTCTCCCTCGGGCTGCGCGGAAGCATTTGAGCAAGCACGTTGCTGCAGACCTCGTGGCTGCGGAGCCCCCGACGGAGGGCGAAGGACCGCGCGCAGGGGCTCCCTCTGAACCGCTGGCAGCAGCTGTCAGCGTTTTGGGGGAATATTCCATTGTTTCGAATGTATAGAAAGCGCAGAGCAACCAGTGCCAGCGACCGCAGCGGAGCAGCCAGGGCCACTGCCGGCAGCTGGAGAGTTTTCACTGGGAACAGTTTCTTCCACGGCTTTGGTAATGCACGTTGCGTTTAGTACTTTTGACTCACGCAAACAGCCTATCTGCTCACAAAAATCGTAACTCCGGGTAACTGTATGAGCAGCAGTGTGTATTTATAAACTCCTTACAAAAAAAGCAGGATGAGCAGGGCTGGGACTATCCAGCTGCAGCTCTGGTTATGCCAGACAGCTGCTCTGCCAAAACTGCTGGGAGAAACCTGGTTTCTTTGCAGGGGATGCCCTTTGATACTCAGCAGGAGTCTGTTTTGGCAGCTATATGCTGCCTAAGGGAGAGATCTTTGAGAGGTGATTTTTTAAGATACCAGTGGTATGCGCTGGATACCTGGCTACGTACTTCTGACTGCGAGGGATTTGCAGAGGGGAAAAAAAAGTTTAAAAATCTGGGTAAGCACTATTAATCACTACATAATCATGACTACAAGTTATTTTTTTATCACAGTTGTTAAAATCAAGCAAATCAATCTCACGTGACTTTTGAGCTTCCCGACACACATTTTATATTCTGTGGGTTTCAGACCTGCACTGGGGAGCCGGGGCTGGGGGCTGCCCCGCGGAAGGAGACCCACCAGCACCTCTCCATCGACCGAGCGAGCTGTGTGGCAGGGGTTAGAGCTGCASAGCTAGTGAGCAAGAGTAAAGACTTCAACAATTAAAACTAGTATCTCAGTATAGTAACAGAACCAGCATGATCTGACAGAAGAAATTAAAATTATAGGTTGGTAATCTCTCTCAGTTTTGTTATTAACATGGAAACAAACTGTTTAGGTAACTGAAAGCCTTGSATCACTTTAGGAAATGTTAATTACATCGGTGGTTTTACTGTAATAAGTCTCTTTTTCCTTTCCAGTTTTCTAAAGCCTTAGGAGTATTTCAAAGGGAATCCTTCCCAAATATGCAAACAGCAAGTCAACACTCTGAGGTTTTTTGCGAAGCTTCCTTCTCCCTACACCTCTCACTCAAGAAAATGATTACAAATACATCCAAATAATCAGAAAGGGACTAGAGGACTAGAGTTTAGCAGGACTAGTATTGCCAAATAGTTACAGATAATCAAAATCATCGCTGAACTAGTCATACATTTACTCATCCAGTGTGGCCTCCTGATGTTAACGTGCTCCCTTGTAATAAGAAGTAATTTAAATGTCTGCTCCTGCTATTGCACACAGGAAAGAGAAGTGCAGAGGTTGGGAAAGTGCGAGCAGATCTCCAGCGAGCTCCTGGCGAGGCCGTTCCCACGAGCTGCGAGTCTCCTGGTTTGAGGCACTCTTTGGTGGGGTTTACTATCTGAACTGTGTCAAGAGTAAGTTGGGTTCCTGTTCTCTCACCAAAGACCTTCAGCATTTTCCTTGTTTTAATTAACTAACTTTCCCTGGGGAAAAAAAATACTRAGGATCAATAACAAATGTCATAATTAGTATCTCACTAATTGCATTCCTTATTTTATTTAGAAATGCCATGCTACAGCTTCTCAGAATATTAGTTTTCCTGTGCTCACATTTTAGTATCTAGAAAATTGCTAAGAAATATATTTTCACCAAGATTTAGGAATTTTAATTTTATTTTTAGAGTTAAAAAAAACCAACTTATTGGGTATTACTTTCTCCCATCATTTAAGATTTCTAAATTTCTATCATGGTTGCTGCTATCAAATTCCCTACTTCTCCTTTAAATATAGATGTTGCAATTGCATGTTTAATGCTACAGTTACAGTTCACATTTCAGACAAAGCTGACTCCTTAGCACTGAGCCAGTATAAATGTACGGAATAATCTTCAAATACATGTAAAGCAGTTTCATGTGTCTCCATGCCTTTTAGTACTGAGTTTATAGTAACGCTGAAAAAATTAAGTATACTAATCTGATAATCATGTAGAACTATTTACATGAAAAATTGCACCAACTCTAAATTCATTTTAAAAACTACATCGAAATTATGAAAAACATTGACTATACCCATCTTATTCATCTATGTATAAATTTGTAACTATAATATGAGGAAGAAACATCCAATAGTTTAAATTAACAAATTTTATTTATGCCATCTKGAACTCAATGCATTAAATATAAGGAGTGGGGGGCAGGTTCCAAGGAAAAGTGCAAGTATCAAGAAGGTTGATTCAAAACTTCCGCCCCCCCCTTATGTCCTTACTGTGATAACATGCAATAGGAAAAGTTTATCAGGAAAAAAGGTAATTATCTTCTTTTTAGAGATTTTTTTGGTTTGCAACTACTGTCTTAATTTTTTCTAACAAAATGTAATTCTTCTCTTAAGTTTCTAGAGAACAGTATTGAATTCCCTACCACGCATCCAAAAATTTTACTGCTGTAAAAATCATTCTGAACAAACAAGGAATGCAAGACCTCAGCTGTGACTTTCCAGAGATATTCTATCTTTACATTGTTAAAAAATTACTAATATTTTACATGTTCTCAAAACTAATATATTCTTTACATAAAACAAATACAGTTTATCTGACATTTTAATAATACAAGTTATCCCTTTCAAATAAAATGGTAAGTTATTACTGCACTCTAGATTCTGATACTTACATATTTTTTATTATTTTAGAGGGTAGTAAAAATACCCATGAGTGTTTAAGTACTTATTGTGTATGTTTGCACTCTATGTACAATATCCTCACCATCATACCATTGGCAGGAGGGGGGTTAAATTTTATTCCTTACAAGTAACAATCACAGGATTGATTTCTTTAAAGCTCAGGCAAATGAAAAAAATACAATTGTGGAATTTTGTTGTCTAAAACAATATAAGGAGTTAATCTTAGCTAGCTGTTATCAATTACCAACATGAAGAGACATGCCACCTGCGTTCTCAAAGTTGGGAAAATCATAACAAAATGTTAAAGCAGTTATGAACAGGAGCAAAATAACTCGAAAGGCAATGCTAACAATTTAACAACTAACAAGTTAGCAGAGCCATATGTAAAAATACAAGAATTTCATATGCTATAGGTAGACACAT
Source organism: Oceanodroma leucorhoa (assembly GCA_030449065.1). Lineage (NCBI taxonomy): Eukaryota > Metazoa > Chordata > Aves > Procellariiformes > Oceanodroma > Oceanodroma leucorhoa. The sequence goes on from JASVER010000063.1 coordinate 1,765,668, forward strand.
TTATACTACAGTAGTGAGAAAATTTTTTTCACTTTTTTTACTTTCACTCCTGTACCACCAATGCAATTTGGAATTAGACATATATAATTCAACAATCCAAAATCAAAACCAATAAATGACTAACATGTGCATCACTATTTCTGAGAACCAAATCTTTTTTACCTATGCTAGACAGTAAAATAATACACTTCTAAAATAACTCTTAAACTCCTTCACAAGATTTATCATCTCAGTTTAATTTCTTTGCAGACTCCCAAGGGATTAATTTCAAATACATTTAAGCTGTTTTCTCCTAGTTCTGACTTAATAAATTATGGAGGGCAACAAATATTAAGTATGTAAAAAGGTAACAATTTAAAAATGACAATTCCTGGAAAAAACACTCTTCAAGTGTTAAATTCCCTGAAGAATAGAAACGGGCAAGATGTGTTTCAGACATCTGACTATTAGTCAACTATTGTTAAAGTGATCCAATTATTAAATAGGCAAGAATTATTTATTTTACTTATATAAACTATCCCTCTTTGCCGGGTCTGGAATAAATTAACACATCCACATGTTTCTTTGCTTACTATGCCAAGAAGAATGACTAATATTTTTCTATAATAATATTTTGATAAGAAAATGAATGTTCAGTTTAGATTCATAACAGGAGTTTCTGCATCATTTTTATGTGCTGAATCAAATATGAAATGATCAAATTAGAAGGATATGAACAACCTAATTTAAAAACAAAACAGCTTTGCTCAAATACAAAAAGTATTTTTTTTAGCTACTCTATCAAATGAAAGCATATTTGCGCTTTCAAAAATATACTGGTTAAAGGATTTAGACAGGCTTCATATGAAGTATATTTAAACATCAAAACTAATTTAAAATGATCTAGAGAAACAAGCTGTGGAATGTCCAATCCTTAAAAAAAAAAAAAAAAGTAATTAAATGCTCAGGGCTTAGCTTGCTAAATACAATTAAGGACATTCGCCTGCATTCTCMCTTTGCCAGATAAAATGCCCTCCCCCTTCACCTCCAGCCACGGCAGAAGTGCTTGCAACCACCTTGGAGGCTAACACCAGACCTGAAAAAAGGGAGAGGCATCAACCTGCCTCTTAAAACCAATGATTTCCAGAGGCATCAGTAATGTCTCGATATAGAAACTCACGTAATCTCATTTATCATGTTTGKTTTTCGTGTTTATTAGCCGAGGAGCACACAAACACACGGGTTCCATGGGCAGGTCAGGTTATTCTGCGCAGYGCTGCAGAGGAGGCTGGGCACAGCCCGCAGCACTGTGCCGAGCCCAGGCTGCCAGCCCCGCCAGGACACTTCCTCCATCCAAAGCCAGTAAAGATAACTAACCAGACAGGAGATGTTACAAAATGCACCCCTGAAACACCTGGTGCCTTTAACCTGGGCGAYAAAGAGCCAGGTGGAAAGTTTCAGCTGCTTAGTTAAAAAAAAAAAAAAAATCTGATTAAAATTGTAATTGCCTCTAAACTACAGGACCCTTCTGTTTGTCCCTATCCTGTGGTGGGGCAGCTTCAGGAGCCAGGTCTGCCTGTCTGTCACAACAATTGCTTCTGCCTCAGTTATCTAGCCCAGTCAAAACAAGCCAAGCTTWTAGCCAGGGCTGCAAAAAGATCTCTAAGGAGATTTCTGCAAGCCCTCCTAAGCATCTCCCCTGCACCCCTGCCCATCCCACCCCCAGCAGCCTCTCCTCCTCCCTGACCCCCTCCCGGCACCACCCTCACGCCCGGAGCCCTCAGCATCTTCAGCCCCACTGAGAGAAGGGACCAGCCAACCCTTTGCTCCACACGACAAGCTGCTCAAGGTCTCTCCGTCCTTTCCTATCGCTGCTCCCTCCCTTTGCCATCCTGTGGTCCCCTGGAGAAAAGCCTGCACCTTCTCCTCTGCAGGGAGCCCCGGTGCTCCCCGACACCCCCGGAATGGCCGCTGACCCCTGAGCCGCAGCTCCGCACATCTGCGGAAGGTTTGTCATCCGTCTGCCTGCTGGGTTTGCTGCTGCCAGGGCTGAGGGGCCGGAGCAGGACGACAGCACTGAAGTCTGCACTCCTAGAAGCGACAAGAGGGTCTCAAAAACCAAAGCAAGAACACCACCATCCGGAAAAGGAAAAAAAAAAAAAAAAAGACCAAAAAAAACACACCAAAAAGGTGAAAAGGAAGGGAAAAAAGGTGAGAAACAACCCCAAGAACCTCCTAACTGGTCTGTCCCAGGACTATGTGAGAGGCTCAGCAAAAGAGGAATTTGTCCCCCCTCTCTGGCACAAAGTTTCAGCAAACAAACAGACAAACAAATCCATAAAAATGTCAAAAAGTAACCAAAGCTCATCCTCTGCAGTGTGCAGGGTGCTGCTTTAATGTTTTCAATCTGCAGAGGGTTTGCTTTGGGATTTCTTGCTGGAGAAGGAAGAGGGAGCCGGGCAGAAGCGGATCAGAAGGGAAAAGTTCCCAAGAGGGTTTCAGAAGTTACTGCACATTTATTTCACCAGATGCTATTTTTAACCCCGCTGTTACTATTTTTACCCATGTCAGTGTTTTCCATTTGCTGAACTCTGTCCCCATACAGGCAGGGCTCCGCTCCTCCCCACCACCCACCGCTCCCCCATCCCCCCCCCCCCCCCCCCCCCCCTCCCCCCCCCCCCCGCCGCCCCGCTCCCCCCGGCCGCCCTGCACGCAGGGCCCGCTCGCTCCCCCGCTTCTCCCTCCAGCGCTTGCACTTCGTGTCAGCCTGCACTTTTGGATCTCTTTAAACGGTATCAGAAAAGCCCGCACCCCCCTCCTCCTGCCCCTCCTTTGTATGGAGATACTTATATATACATATATATATATAAAAAAAAAAGTTGCATGCAGTGCAAAGTCCAAAGGCGATCACCCAGCAAATCTCTTGCTTTAACTTCATTCCTCTCCAAACACATTCCTGCCAACGGGGAGGGGAAAAAAAAAAAAAAGAAAAAAGAAAAAGCAAACAAACGCCACTGTTGCTAAGTTTTGCACTTTATACCCTTTTATATTTACAATCCTCTCTTGGCTAAAAATAGCAACACATGATCCATTTATAACTGGCCGGACATGCCCCGAAGCCGCTGGCGGGGCCCTGGCTGATGAAAGGAGCTCTTTGCGTTCCTTCTACCTGAGCTCATCTCCCGCTTAAAGGGCTCAGACAGCTCTGCTTCCACAAAGCACACATTGAAATGACTGCTGCTTCCACGGGAGATCAGGATAAGGGACGGGAAAAAAAAGAAAAGAAAAAGAAAAARAAGACAGTAATCCATGCAGGTTACCCCATGCCCTTCTTGGCATGCTTGAAAAATGTACAATTAGGGAGGCGGCAYGGAAAGCAGAGGTGGTCGGGGACTGGCAGGCAGCCCCAGCGCAGGGCAGGACCTCGCCTGGCACACAGCAATGGGGGGGCTCCAGAGGCAGCTCCAGCTTGGCTCCATATGTGATCAACACGTTAATTCACTCTAGAGGAGCGGTGGGAGCCACTGCAGACCCGGACCCAGGGGCAGGTCCGAAGGTTGCTCTGGAAATGACTTTAGAGTTGAACTCAGAGGTGGACGCTAGAAACGACTCTAGACGTGGCTTCAGAGGTGGCTCTAGAAACGAAGCTGGAAACGGCTCCAGGCAAATCTAGACGTGGTTCTTGGGTTTGGGGGTGGAGAGGGGCTGGGGCCGGCTCAAGGGCGATGCCAGAGTCAGCTCTAGGAGTTGGTCTACAAGTGGCACCACAACTGGCGAAGACATAAATACACAGTATTATCTGCAATAATTATTCATGCAGGAGATTTTAACAATGTGGGATTTATTCCTTCACTGTTACTAATGCCTTCTGAATCTGATGTTAAAAATTTCCATTAGCACCTGTGCAGGACTCACAAACTGCATGTGCAGCAGAAAGAGCTCCGGGACTGAAACAAAGTCCCGAGGGTGAGGCACAGMGCCCGCTCCAGTGGGAGCCACACCTTCCGCTTAGGGAAACCAGGTGCCACACTAATGCCACCTCCCATCTAACACCGACACGCTTCGGAGTTCTAAAATTTCCTCTCTTGGTAGCACAGGTTTCCTCGCTTTACTCTCTTGTTAACAAAACAAAGAATTCTGGTTCARAGGCAGGATGACATCTTACACATCACCGAGCAGCGGCAACAAAAAACACCACCAGCAACAAACAACAGTATTTTAGTGCAATTTATCACAAATGTGCAAATCCCAGCCACTTAAAAATAATGAGTCAAACCCTCCCAAAGTTATGAGACTTTAAAGGAAAATATACCTTCCAGTTATGAGTCTTTTGGGTACACTTGAAACGTTTCTCAGGACTCTTAAGAGCGAGAAAATGTGGTTTGTTTGGACYGACAGCAGAAGTTCAGTGCCAGTGCTCCACAGATTGTAGCTCTGAGGAAAAAAGTAACAACCATGGTGGGACCCAGAGAAAAAATTATTCTACCAGTTGGCACCATCATTACCTACATTTATTCTTTCTAATAGCCCCATTTCAGTTGCTTTTCCGATATTATTCTTGATTTTGGCTTCTCACTGGGAAATCACATCACCTCATGTCTTGTCTGCACAAGAGTGTTCAGGCTGTATTTTCCCTCCATAGTTCTACCACGTATACACTCACATCGCTTTGTTTATACAGGAACAAAAAGTGTCTATGTGTACTGGTGCCTTTCCAAAATTTCACATATCACCAAAACAGACGTGCAGCAAGCTGGTCAGGCTTTTCTTGGAGCTGTGCTCATTGTATGCATTATAAAAAWTTTGTATTTTGTTGTATATATATATGTATGTATCGTAATACACAGATTTCTACCAATTTCCACTAGCTTTTAGATGCCTGCTACAGGTAGRGGTCCACACTAACCACCTCCCATGACCTGACATTAGCAACCAAGTGCCATTTTCAGGCTGCTTTCAGAAAGGCTAGAAGCAAAATCACTGAAAACCATGRTCGTGAAAACCATTAATATGAGAATGCATCAGCGGTTCTGCAAATGCCTTTCTGGGAGGAGATGCTTTAAGCAGGGAAATGGAAACTTCACTGCCACAGTGCTATCAGTGTTGTAACTGTCTCTGTGCTTGCAAGAAATCCAGATTATCCTTTCAGTCTTCACTGAGTTGCTGCAGAATGACAGTCAAGCACGCATTCAGAAGACACAGGAAGATGTAAGCATCCCTGGACRAACCTGCCATGAGAAACCTGTCCTGTTGTGGTTGCTGTGCAAAATATTTTTCTGAGCAAGAGAGAGAGTTCAGCCCAAGGGCTGGGAGTACTTTCTAACCAGGCAGAGAGTGGAAATCTCTGCAAAAGGTCTGAATTCGCCACGGAAGCGCTATGCCCCCGGGTTTCAAAAGCAGAAGCAAGACAGAGACAAAAAAGAACAACTTCACCCAAGCTATGAATRATGTTTGTGCAGTAACATTACAGAAATTGATATTATTATTAAGGCAAAGTATAGCTCGAGGAATTTCTTTTTTTTTTTTTTCCAACTGAGTTGCAAATAATAACCCATTACAGATGTAAAAACCATAGCCAGAGGACGGTAGCAGCCATACCCCAGAGCTGGGCAGGCACGGCCCCAGCTTCCCTGGCCAGGCTGAGTGGCCCCCCCGGTCTCACACACAGAATGCTGTTTGGGAGAGGCTTGTCCTGTGCACCCAGAGACCCAGGTTTTTAACCAAAACGACCCAGCTGGGTTGGGCAGCTACAAAATGCATCAAGCGTTGCCAGTACTGACATCTTTCTTCTGAATGCGTCTCTAAACCCTGAGCCAGTAGGTCCTTATCCCACCTGGTGTAGGCTCCTGGATCACAGCCTCCCTGCTACTCCTGCCCTACGCACTTTGCAAAGCCAGCTGCCTGCCTCGTCCTCTCCAGCCAGGAGCTCTCTCCCTCCCAGCCYGCTCCTCGGGCTCAGCCCTGAGCAAATTCTCCATTTTCACAAGCCACACAAGCTTGCAAACCCCCTCAGTCCTTTTCTCGGCTCCTTCACTTCCCTGGCTCCTTCCCATTTTCACCCTCTTCCTTTCTTAACCTGAAACCCTGAAACCCACCCTCAGTCCTTGCAGCTTTGGCCCCCTCTTCTGTTAGCAAAAACAAACTCCCTGGTCATGTTCCCCTTGGAGGTTTGCCAAGTATTCATTAAGTGGAAATGCCACCTTTTTTTTTTTTTTTTCCTCCTTTTTTTTTTCTTCTTTTTTTTCCCCCTCCTTTTTGGAGAGCAATGGTAGAGCAGGTGCAAAGAGAACGAAGAGCCAATGCAAGTTGCCCCTGCAATACCGTAATACAGGGCGTGATGTTTGTTGGTGTCCTCTGCAACAGAACTGCGTGGGCTCCAAGGCAGGTCTCACGGCCACTTCTGGTGTCAAGAGTGCCTGGCTTGGGGTTCGTTATATTAAAGAGTAGTGTTGTAGAGATCTCATCACTCAATGTCCTGCAACTCCAGCCTGGCAGAAGCAGAGGGGAGGAGAAAAGGGAGCATGTGTATCTCTTGTGAAAATACACTCCAGTTCTTAATAACATGCATCCACTCTGGAAGATGTTCTTGGAGGCTGTTTCTGCCCTGAAGCACTTCCACATTTCTGCCAAAGCTCCTGACCGGGGAGTGCCCCTCTAGATTTGCTATTGCTGCTTCCAGGTGGCACAGTCCAGTGTCCCCCGCTAAGATGTGACTGGGCATTTCATCTTCAGAAAAAGACTAGAAATGTAGCATCTCTGGCTGTGGTCACGTAGGATTACAGGGCAGGATTAGGATTCAAGGTATATGAAACYGTAACCACCGTGGTACGTTTAACTGCATGCCAGAATTCAAGTGGCAGGGGGACATCCAGGGAGAACGATCCCAGAGCTGTGCAGGGTATGGAGGCAAACAGGCRGGCCGGTCCCCAAGAACCAAACTGGGTGTGATAGCAGCAAAAACCCAGCTTTGTATGAGGCCGTATTTATTCTGGGATAATTCCTTCTGGAACGGARTCATCTTGCTCCTTAAATGGATTAGGATGTAATAAAACAGAAATAAAGTTGTATATGTAGATAAGTCCTCTACGCTGAAAAAAAATAAATTATGCTGGGGAAAAAGAGACAATTAAGAGACAACAGCTTTCCTATGAATACAAAGCTCACCGTCTTTTATGCCTGCCTACAGACATGTAACATGCAGTATTTCACACATTGCCCTTGTGTTTTGGTCCAGAAAACCTGAGTCTGGGGTGTCTCACCTGGGGAGGGGGAAAATCTCCCTGTAATAATTAGTAGCATCTTCCCCCAGCCTGTACCAGGGAGCACCAAGGCAGCTGTAATAGGGACTGAACCAAGTAACTCAACCCTTCACAGCACTGCTCCAGAGTGGGAAAACTTCCAGCAAAAGAAAAGCAGTCATTTTTGCTTYGTGCAAATCAAAACCAGCCCCAGGTCACCTAACGAAGGAGTTGTGTGAAACCCCACGTGTATAGTGGAGAGCAGCACTTGGGTCAAAGGCTTTAAAACTTCCTTGTTTAAGTGGCCAAAAAAAGCCCAAGTGATCCTGGGCTACTGGGTCTCCAGATGGCCATTGACCTTTATATTTGTTTATTTTRAAGATGTGTCACTATTTCATTTTTCTCATAAGTCAAACAGTTGAATGATTTCTAAATTCTCTTCCCTCTGACCTCTTATTTTCTTCCTGTTTTATTATAGAAATACTCATTCAAGACTCAAATATTAAGAGTGGGTATGGCCCAAATGTTGCAATTCTTCATTCCACAGATTGCTATCACTATTGCAATTGCTATTCCCTCTGGATCCTGAGAAACCCACACAAAAGAACACTATAAAATACACATTTGAATAGTATATGCAAGGAGTACAAAATAGAGACTTTGAAGTATCTTTACAAAAATAATCCTTAAGAATTAGGAAGAAAGGGCATTATTTTTACAAAGGGAGTGTTATAATTGATGCCTTCTGCTCTCAGCAGTGCCTCAAAAGTTCATTTTGTGGATCMACGTAATTATTAGTTCCTATGATTGCATTACCCCTGTGGAATCATTCTCTCGGGCTAAATTTGCTTCTCCAGACACACTGGTATCACTCAGAGATTCTGCTTTTGAACAAAGATGACGTGATCTGCTTTGCTCATACATGCTGGGAGACAAGAGGTGGAGAGCTTAACAGAAGGAAATTCTAGAGAATGGAGGAAATCACACAGCCAGCTTTGTCAGACAGTTAAAATAGATGCTGCAATTTTGGAAGCGACTGTGGCTTCATTGCTCCGAAGTTGAAGAGCAGGCTTGCAACCTGGGCTCCCTCCAGCAGCCGCCTCAAGGAGAGCTGGAATTCTACTGGCAAAACCGCAGTCCAGCGAGTCCGGGGGCTACAGGCTCCTTGCACAACCATAATGATGCCGGTATGTTTAGGATGGTGTAACACCTCTAGCAGACCACGGTTGCTTTATACTGCCATAGTTACGCCCATACAGATTATACCATTACAAATAGCGTAGTGGTCCACAGCCTACCAGGCATGGTTATCCCAGTACCAAATCAATACCACGCCTAAATCCAGACAAATTCTTYGTTAAGGTAATGAGTCACACCAGAGAAGATTCTGCTCCGTTATTTCCACAGCCTAAACTAAGAAAGGGCCATGGGAGCTGAAGAACAGTTTATAAAGCTGTGCACTGGGCTCCGCTGACACTGAGCATCCCAAACTACAAACCGGCATCCTGTGCAGGACCTGGCCCATCACTGACCTGAAAGCTCCTCTGCCCAGGACTCCTTCTACCATCACTTCCAACCAAACTTGTCCTGACAACACCTTCCTTACCACAGAGCAATTAAAAAAGAAACTCCAAAACCAGCACACTTCCCTTCATGCTATTATTAATTTAAATAGTCTCACAGATTTGTGTGAGCACTCAAAATTACACCAAAATAATTTATATGGTCTTACTGGGCTGAACATGCTAAAGAATCAAGCCCCAGCAAATAAGCCCCCGGTGTCCTGTGGGAGAGACACCATCAGACCTTTAAAGTCTCGCAGCACTTGAGGGCGCTGCTGCAATAAATTTAACTCACCCTAAAAACCTCTACTTTTTTTTTYTATTATGAATTAAAGTCTTCTGTTAAAATATCAGTGACCCATGTTGACACTCACTTATACTATTGCTGTTACACAGTGGCCCTAGTATTTTGGTAAATAATGAGCAGAAGTTAGGACTAACATTTAAAATTCAAGGTTAGCGCCTAGTTTCAAATATTCGCACAAAGTGATAAAAGTGGAAGGAGGACAAGAAAACAGTTTAATTCAGATTTTTTTTTTTTTGTATAATTTATTTGCTCTGGGGGAAATGAGAAGGCGTGAGAAATCATATCTGTTCATGGACCTAAAAAAAAAAAAAAATTGGGGGTGAAGTTGCAAACACCACTTTCTCTTAAGGAAGATACATGAGTTGCTGTAGTCCTTGAGGGGCAGACTGATTACACCATTTTGCCCCGTTTTCCCTGGCCTTTAATAGCATCCTCCCTGCAAAGGCTTCTTGGCCCTCACAAATAAACCCACATCCCTCCTGCACCTTCCACCTGCTACATCCTCCACTGCATCCTTCCCACCTTCCCTCTTGCTGGAGCCAGGTCCTGCAGGAYGCTGATGGGCAGCCTGGGATGCTCAGTGCCAGATCCAAGACCCACCCCTATCAGTGATCGTTTTCTTCAGCTTCTACCCCAAGTGCACATCTACCTCCAGTGCTGGGTGGTGGACACCTATGTTCTCCATGGGTTATGGTAACGTTTCAGCTTTTTCTGAATTAATGTAACTAGYCCCCCATTTTTTTCCTGCTCCAATGTGAAACAGGCTGGAGGAAAAACAGTCTTTTGACTGAAGTTACAACTTGCCAGCCTGAAAAAACTCTCTGTTTAGAAGCTCTGCCAATGCAAGGTTGCAATTGATAACATCCTTTTTTAATCACGTTGACTTCCATATTTTGTTCTCTTTCTCAATTTTGAGCAGTATGCTCAATATTTTTCACTGCAGTAGTTTATTAATTACATGGTTCTCTCAAAAAAAGATATATTGGGGGGGAGAAAACCATCAATTTTACATCTGAACTTTCGATTAATACTGACTGCTTAACAGAGAAAGAGTAAAGGGAAACAGTGAAGACTGAAAAGAACTTTCACAGCTTCTTTTAATATTCCTGCAGCACTGTACTTCCCCATAATTTTATTCAACAGTTGCCTGTGTCCTTAAGAATTTAATATTAAAAACGTCCTTGTCAGTGTTTCAGACAATGCGTGACCTTAATTTTAAGAAAGCAGAAACATGGTAAAGCAGGTGTGCTTGACAACATATCCYAAAGTATACAGACTGTTTTGCCAAAGATTAGAGACAACTACAGCATAAGTCCTATAAAAATACATTAATGTAAGGACTACTGCTTATATGTCAAAAATCATCTGCAAGTGCAAAAAGGCAGGGACTAAGTTAATAAAGAGAAAGAAATAGAAGAAAGATGCCCTAAAATCCACATTTGTCAAGAAAAGATAAGGAAACAAAGAACAGAGCACGAAGTAACTCAGTACATTGTCTGCAGATGAATGAATCCTTTCTTCTATAGTATTCCATGATTAGTTAAGCTTTAAAAATAAGTAATAACAAACAGTGCATGTCCAATTTTAACAGTTCTTCTAGTTGTGACATGATATTGATCTCCGAGTTCATAGCTGGAAACCAGAGGAGCACATTTTACCCTTGAGTTTTGGCTTGCTGAAGCCCTCGAGAAGGCTCAGCGCGACTTGAGACGGCGGGCAGGCCGACGGCCGCGCTGCTCCCTGGGATCAGTTACCTACCAAGAGATCTCCATCTGGCGGGGGTGGAAATCTTTCAATCTCGCATCTTTTCCAGCCAAACCAGCATAGCTGGAATCTTCTGTTAACAGCCAGCATAGTAATTTGCTGAGCTTCAGACTTAGCATTTTACCAAGACATACGAAAACCTCATACATCTGCTAAGTTCAAAACTTCTAGGAACAATTCCAGTAAGATGCTTCATGTTTGCTGCTCCATGCAAAAAAAATAAAAGTCTCATCTATAATTGACCTTGACAGATATTGAGAACATCTGGCACCTATTAAAACCCCTTTAAGATGAGACCCTCTGAGCTATAAAAAGAAATGTAAATGTGAACTTTATACCACATTTAGTTCACTGGAAACACTACCACGGTAGGTTCAGTCAGTTATTTTCCATTGAAAAGTTATCATCTTAAAATATGTCCAGAACTAACTTTTTAAACGTTTATTGAGCAAGTAGGAGCCTTCTGTTTCATCCTACACATCTGCTTTTTGCAGACAAGCTATTAAAAGAAATACCTGACAAAAAGATCTGCACAGCATTGTCTGGTCCACAGATATACACAGAGGACAGTTGGAGAAATAGAAAAATCCACTTAATTAACTTTTGTACTGAGAATTATTCCTACTTATGACTTACAAGATCATTAGAACCTCTATCAGACCACATCTAGGAAGCAGAGACAAAGCCAGGAACTATCAACAGCAAGAAGCTCTGTCTTGGTTGCCACAAGGGCTGCTGTCATTAGAGCCATAACCCACGGAAGTGTCAACAAACAAATCCTTAACCAAAGGACAGGAGGAGAAAAATACATTGGAGGTTTTAGAGGTCCAAGAACATCACTCCCACTTGAGAAGCGGAAAGGTCCAGCTTGGAAATAGGGCCAGGCAGCATTTGGCTCTCCCTTACTAATTAAAACCTAAGTGTTTGGCTGTTACTTGAGTTAACCCAAGGAAAAGCCCTCTTCCCCCAACACTGTCCTCACTGCCATGATCGGCTCCCGCGTGTGAGGGTCTCTCCCAGAACTCACTGCGCTGAGACACTTTCTTTTCCATAAGCATCTGGGTCAGATGCGACATAATCTCTTTCTGGAGGGAATTCTGGGAAGCGCTGGAAAACCGCTGCTTCCCAAGTCACAGAAGCAGGACTTTCTTTATGCACAGTGGGATGTAGGTGGAAGGTGAAGCTAAAAAGTAAATAGAAATCTCCTCTAATAATGCAACGTGGACAAATTCCTCGAGACCAAGACACGCACTCTTCTTGCGACATCTGCACAGGAGAGTTCAACTGAACCAAACGCCCTCACAGACGTAAGAAATTAATGCACTCCCAGCTCTGTTCCCATGGGGAGTTGGCAGGGATCCTTCCTGCCCCACAGGCACAGCTTCAGCACTTCGGCTACACAAAAAATCCCACTTTCTCTCCCGAAACACAATAGCTCCAACAGCATCTCGCAGGCCTCCAGCGTGAAAGGATGAGCCATTTCCGTACGCCGACACGAAACGTGCTCAACTCCGAGTGCACAAACACAAAGAGCTATTCTTGCTCAGAATCGGGTCTTGCCCAGYGCCTTTTGCTGTGATCACTCTCGAGCTGGAGCACGCTGCCCTGCACCAGGCTATTCACCCAGACGCAGCCTGTGAAGCACGCACTGGGCGATCGATAGCTGCCCATCCTTGAAAGCACAGACGTTGTGATGCTGTGGGGCAAGGCTTGACGCTGGGTCAGGGCCTTTCACTTGATGAAATTGTAAAAAATTGGAACAGTCCTTCTGTTCTTGGCACAAAAAAAGAATCCTGCCTAGCAGAGGGAATGCCTGAGGGTACTGATGGCTCAGGACAGATGTGCCRGGATGGACACAGAGCTACAAGAATACGAGACCAAACTGCAGACTCTCCATCTCAAAAGCAGTAGACAGATCCTGCAATCTTAAAAGACTTAGAAACAGCACAGGTTTAATAGTTATCTATTGACCATGCCAGTGATAGTAGGTGAATAACCATTCAAAAATCTTAGAATTTATCTGGAATAAATTAAATCCAACTATTTAGAAACTGATATTCTGAAAACTAAGTAGGAGCTTTCTAGCAGTGAAAATAAAGTTTCACCATCATGTGGTTTACCAAATAGCAATTCAATATAACAAAAATCACTCATTTGTATAAAATTGTTGTAAATAATAAAGCTTATTTATTATTAAATTTATATTATATTTATTATATTTAAATAATAAAGATTTTTTTTAATCCCTAGACTTCAAATAAACAAACAAAGTAGCTACATCTAGGCACTGTACTGACTACCAGTGGCACAAGGCCAATTCTCACTTTTCTTACGATCACCAACATKCGTGGTTTTTCAGTATGCCAGTCTGATACTATTACTCTTGCCACTCACTCAGGCAAAACCATCTGTACTGAGAACTGTATCCTTACCCTGTGCGGGGTTCCCATACCCTCCAGTTTCTTTAAGGGGCAGCTTTCCTTGGCGTTAAGCGTGGTGAAAAAAAACACAGGCTGTAGCCTGTCAGGTTACTGAACGCTTTCCATTCTGAACAAACCTCAACGGGTGTCCTCCAACATTTTCCAGGGTCGCGTGGATGAACTCCTAATTCCCCAGTGAAAGACAATTACCAAGTTAGATCTGTTGCAACTGTTAAAAAATTTAGGGTTTAGGATTATATGAAACTATACAAGTTGTCTTTGCAAAGGTGTTTAGGTATTGTTTTTTAAAAAAAAAAAACCAACACAGTTTCTTGTTCTCAGCTTTTCTGTTTGGCCCTCTCTCACATTCCATCTACCAACTTCCCTGCTATTGCAGGGGGTCAAAGTCCAGTCCCTTGATCACTTCCCAGCCGTTCTCAGAAACCCTGAGTTTTTGAGGCTTCTTGATTTATGTTTTGTCCACAGGGCTTTAAATTTGTAAGAAGGTGCCTGTGATCCTGAGGCTTGTAGTATATCCTGGTGGATTTTTCATGATCTACTGCATTTTCTACGTTTGTCCATGACAARGGAGAACTCAAGCAAATGCTCCTGAGAGCCCACTCACATCTTGCTAAAGCAGCCAGCAGAGGAGTTCGCTTGCTAGTCCGCACCATGGCTGGTTTGTRTAAGAGAGTCCTCTTCACCCCTCCAAGGAAGTTTCAAGTGAATAAATGACTCTGTCGGACTTGGAAGCAAGTTGTCCAAATTAAAACTGCATTCTCAAATCATTATTTTAAAATGACAGAAAATTAACCAGTCTGAGGTGAAGCCTTATGAGTGTAGTATCTCCAGTGGCAGAGAACTGGGCTTTCTGTTCTTGATGCAAAGAAATATTTCAATTGTTTCAAGACACGTTTGCCATAGTTGCCATAGTTTAACCCTTACATTAATACATAAGCCTGCATGAAAATTCTGTTCTGTGAGAAAAATATACCAGAGAATATTCATATTTTCAATCTGATTCTAAAGATGCAGCTTCAAAATGCAAACACAGTATATGCTAGCAAACTTGTTTTGACCGTGCAAATAAATTTTAAAAAAATTGTTTCTGGAAGCCCAGCAAAAGTTGGGTTTGAAATCTCTCAGTGGAATTACATTTTCGTTCAAGCAATACCACATAGTTTGGAAGCCACATAAAATATCTATTAAGACAGTTGCTAATTTAGAGAAAAAATTACCCCATCTGGAACAGCGTCTGCAGTGCTGTTCATTGCACCACAAGAAAAATATTATTGTACTGCAGCGTGTGAAGCTTTGTAACAAAGATGACGCCAGGTCAAAAGAATCTAACTTACAAAGAAGGGTTGAGGTTAAGGTCCTGATTTTACTGTAAAAGATTAAGTCCAAAGGGAAGTTTAACATGAAGGAAGGGGTGGAAAAAGGATGACCTGAACCGACAGCTAACAAACTTTTTTCCCCTGTGAACAATAAAGGTTTCCAACTCCAGGAGGACATCTTCCAATAATGCAAATTGAGGTAAGTAAATTAAGAGACCTTAGGAAGCATTATTTTGAACATAAAGAAATATAAGCATAGCGAGAGCATTATGAGAGCAAATTGTAAGGCTTAAGTAAATGCAGAGACCCCAAAGAGAAGCTAGGGGAAACTACATCCTTAAGTTAGAAAAATCTACCTTAAAAAATGGAATGAGTCAGGTATTTATGAACAGCAGCTCMAAGTAAGCGTGAGTAAGGGCGTACCAAAACTGCCTGATGGAAACACGTAACAAAAGGCTGTTTGCATTAGGCGTTTGCTCGTGCAGCAGTGTCGAGCCTTGGTCAGCCCTGGACATGTGTGGTAGAAGACACAGACCAAGAGAACTTGATGGAAGCAGGAGAGGTACCCATGAATTCAGCAATCTCCACSATTAGGAAACAGCTGAGTGAGATGCAGAGGACCTGAAGTGTAGTTTAAGGCATCAGAAAGGAAATTAGGCACTTCTTCCCTTTAGCTGAGTTAGTTCTGAGACAAGACAACGATAGAAAGGACAACAGAAAACCCAGCAGTGACAAGAAGTTTTGTACTGATGACAGCAGGAGGGAAGGGAGCAGGCTCTGAACRAAGAAGCTGTAAAATGAACTGAGAGTCCAGGGAGAAGCAGTTGTAGAAAAAGAGGTTCTGATAGGGCATTTGTTAAAATAAAAGTGAGATGAGTTTTTAGAAAGCATCCTGTCAGCGGTAAGGGTTCAGAAATGCTAACATATTTTTCTGAAAGCAGATCTGACATGGTGCAGCTGTGGAAAGCGTGCCAGAGAACAGAGCAGCAGGCAAACCAACAGGGACAACAAGATGGAGTAGACAAGACAGAGACCAACTAGTCATGGACAACACCCGCTGAGATCAGTACGGTTCAGGGGAGATCACCCTTCTCATACAACCACAAGCTGTAGACCACAGATACCTCGAGCCCCGAGTTTCTAATGGCACGCTGAGCACACGTGGAGGAGCAAGCCGGTGACCAGCCCCAGGAGGAGAACCTGGGGGAAGCAGGAGCTGTCAGGGGTGGCCAGAGCTGACACAGCTTCCCTCCTCTCTCCTCTCCAGTACAACACCCTGCTCACTTCATTCATCCAGCCTGCAACTGTGAATGGGGACATGGAGTTCAGCGTCCGTGGCTTGTGGGTGKATGCTCAAGCTGATGATGCTTAAAGGTTTTAATAAGGACCAACTACATAGCCTTTAACAAAGACTTGGTAAAAACTGACAGAAACTCTTCCTGTTGGAATGGTGTTGAATTTTCTAATGTTGCACACATAAAAATCTCAATTATGGTTTGGTATTAAAGTAGGCATAAGGATAAAGTCCTCCATTCATATATGGCTTGCTCAAATCTCCTGCATTCCTCCACAGCCAAAGCAACATGTGACAATACGCTGTCACATATGCAYGTGTATTCAGCTAAGGAACAAACACGCATCACTAATGATACACCTCTGCTTCCACAAGCCAGGTCATTCGTACCTAAATCCATGAGCAAATTTCTCCTCAACTGCAGCATTGTTAGCCAYAGAAATCTATCGATAAGTCATCCTTTAAAGAAACTACAAATACTGCCCATCCTCGAGCTATAGTAGCAGGGTAGCATCATGCTGCGATGGAGACGTACTGGGTTGCCCGAAGAGATGACCACAGCTCCCCATGCCTTCTCCTTGGCTCCTGGCTAACGCTGTCTGCCGTCACCGCGTTGACTGTGATTTCCTGAATTCTCAATTCCAATTTCACAGAAAATTACTCCAGCAGTATTCCTAAGAAAGAGGTGACATCTGTACTGAGTGATATCAGTGGGAAATGACGATACTAAGCATTCGAATACCACACCAAACCTGTTGTTGAGTAATCCAGATTTCAGCCAAATTAAACAGGGTGCAGTTATACAGGACTACAAACATCTGTTTTCAAGAGGTGTCCAGATCATTAGCAGCTAATTCTACATCTCTGTTACATTCCCTGACATATGCTGGGGGATAATCTCAGCAAGCAACAAGGATTTTCATCTCTAATCCTAACAAATCTGCTCTGCAAGGCTTCATGGCTTTTCTTATGTCACTTACTAGATAATACCTCTCAGCTGCTCCTCTCTGCTCTTTCCATGCCTTGTGTCTATTCTTTCACAGCATCTAAAGGCTCCTGGAACCTGCCTAGTAACAACCGACAATTTCTTCACACCATCCTTGAAAAAATTCCCTCCCTTGCCAAGGGTAAATACACAATTTACCTCCTGRATAAACTCACACTCAGGCTGTCCCCTCCCCAGCTCGTGCTGCCACCTGCAAGGCATCTAAGGCAGGACAGTCACACGCACTGGGCAGGGCTCTGCAAGCTTTTGTCCATCATTGGTGGGAGCAGCCTTCTGCTCTCATTTGAACTCCTGGTTAGGGCTACGTGTCTGTGCATGTAGCAAACAGCATATAAAGAACAAAGGGAGAAGACCTGGGTTTATAAGCAACTTCATTAACTGAAAATCAGAGATCTTTCTGGCACTTTGCTTGGCAAAATCAAGGTGCCTACACTGAAAGCTGTGATGGCACTTTTGTGGCCATAACAAAGTATACATACACAAACAGAATTTGATCTTTGGCATTAAGCAACAATAACRGCAAAACTGGAGGTGACTGCAGTACTGACAACAGACAAGAGATGGACTGCCCTGGAGCCTGAACTGACTGCCTTCTCCAGGACATAAGCAGAGGCATCATGAATCTGTCACATTCCCTAATGTGGTGGCATCCCTTCTCTGCATGAGGGGTTACAAAATCTCATTCAAGCTTTGGCCTCTTTGTTCCCTAGCAAGGTATTATCTGTGCTGGGCTTTCTGACAGATCTACCAGTTGCTTCAGCCCCAGGGGCATCTCCTGAATGCCAGCTGGGAAGAGGAGCAGCTGTCAGCAAGAGCTCCTGGTGTTTCCACCCCACACGTCTCGTCCTCCAGATGAACGATGGCAGCGGACCTGAAACGATCTTGAATGAACTGTGGCAGACCAACCTCAGGGTGGGGAAAGCGGTGAGGATTTAGCGGTCCTCTCTCCTGCCAGCCCTCAAAGAAGCAAGCAGTGCAATGAAAAGTTCCTGCAATCCCATAACTTCCACCAAAGCCATGAATGGTGCTGCTGCTGGCGAGGAGGGATGTGCGGACGGGATATTTTTATCTCCTCTTCGTTCCCATCCCTGTCAATCCAAAACAAACTTCAACTAGTTAGAGGTGGGAAAGATGGTTCATGATGAGAAAAGGATTCCCTGGCTCGATTTGCGTGTCACCGCTGGATACGTGGATACGTGCCACTGCGGTGGCACAGCTGCATCAGCCCTGCTTCCCAGCTTCCAGTAACCTTGCCAGACTAAAATAGCAGACCTACTGCTTGATTTTTAGCAGCTGAAGAGCAGCAGTAAACCGCATAAGTATTATGTAAAATGATCTTTTTCTAAGTATATGTTTATTGTGCACAGAAGAAGTGGATTTAATTACAAACAACTGGAAGTTTTTAACAGTCTGGATTGCCCCCTACTCCCTTTCTAAAAACTAAGGTTTGGCAGCAGCTTTTGGGTTTCATTGCAAGTCTTCTAAGTATTTCCTTGGAAAGACTTTACACTTGGTCCCAGGCAAGAAGTCAAAATCAACATTTAAAAAGCATGCCCTGCATAATTTCCAGGATTCGGCAGCATTAACATATACTTATGGAGGCCAGGAGGAGAACTGCTTTTTGTGCTTTTTGACTTCGTGCATAAAGCTGGTCTTCAGACAAGGAAGTTTATATTCCAAATAATATTTTTAACTACATGCGGTCAAGTACATAACTTATCAGGCCTTTCCTCATCCCCCTCCCAAAATAAGCCTGAATGGTAAATATCTTTGCAGTATTTAGTTTTTGCTTAGACCTCTACTAGGAGCAACAGATTCTCAAACCTAATACAGAATGATTCGATGGCAGAAGAAGTTCAAATAACATTTTCTTAAACTCCTTTATACAGTAAAACTACAATTTGGGCCYGACAGTGATACTTCGGCTAAATTGGCTGGTTCTGCACTGAAGTGAATTAAGGACGATTTCGCRGTGTGTCACCGTGCCTCGCTGGGGGATGGAGCGCTGTCCCCTTGTCCCCTTGCCGACGGGACGGCAGCACACAGGTGACCCGCTGCTCCCGCGGGCTGACACTGCCCTCGCTCGTGTCAATAATCCCACTGAAATCGCCCGGACTGCGATGGAGTCTGCAAGGCTGAAACTCCCAGTTTGATCCGAAGGCCAAGAATGAAATTTCACCCATCTCATCTATTTGCTAATCAAACAGGCCTGTGCAAATTGCTTCTGACCTTCCAAAAGCAGGGCACGTGGCACTTTTGGATATGCGTGTTTAAGGACTATCCACTAAAATTTTATCTCAATTTTTGTTTTGGGGGAAAACAGACAAGAAGGAGTATTTTCCTTGTGAATATCTGAAGTGTTTTTAAAAACAAATACATATTCTTCTGAAATATCTGCAAATCAAGTCCTGCATCACTTACAACCTAAAACCACGAAATGCTACAGACAAGAGATTAAACTTCACAGAAGCTGAGAGAAATGAGAGCRCAGGTAGTGTTAAGGAAGCAGGCTTAGAAGAGAAAATATCTTTCAGCTTTTACAGTCTAAAAAGTATTTGTTTTATGTTTTTAATCACCAGAATAATCGGGTCTATCAAATTGTGAATTTCCTGTGTGGAGATAAGGCAGGGAAAGCATCAAGAGAGTATTTTATGAAGTATTTTTCTTCCAAGCAGACAGTTTTAATGGGTATGTATAAAAAACAAAATCTGAATGCAGAATTTCAGCTCACAATAGCATGCCCTTCTCCTCAGTGTCTCCGTTTCCTCTCCTTGTAAAGTCCCAGTCCCACAAATCCCTCAGCACTCCAGAAAACTTCCCGCTAACCAGYGATCCTGAGATTTCAGCATAGAAAACAACCAGGAAAAATGCAAAACCAAACAACAAATACAGCCCACATATACTAAAAATTTTGTTTGGTAGGTGGTGGAGGGGAAGAGGAAGAGGTTGTGGTGTAACGCGTGATGAGGGTGTCACCGAGAAGGAGAAGGACAAACCCTACAGAGTGCTTTTTTCCCCTCATTTCCACAGCAGCATCTCCCCATTGGAGCTGCTGATGACACCCCGGGGACCGGAGCTGCTCCCCGGGCCCTGCCACGGGGCAGTCACGCTCTGCAATAGCTCGGGGATAGACAAGCAAGACAGCTGCTGGTTTCCACTACGGGCTCTCTGTGCTCCAGGCTACGTGGACCCAAACCTGTTTGTTATCTCCACCGAGAAGCCAGCAGAGCTCATCAACTCTGAGAAAATAAGCGACGGGATTGCACAGTTGTCAGTGTCCCAGTCAAACTGCCATAAGCAAAATTAGAGAGTCAGAAAGGACTAACAAAGCAGTCGCCTTGCTCCGATGCCTGAAACTTGTCTCCTACAGTGCAAGGCAATATTAGAAGCTCAAAGTAACACTAAGCATACCTTCCTTGGAGATGGCAGCTGTGCTCTCTGAATGGTTCCCAAGTGAGTACATGTAGCACAGGCATCAGTTAGGGCACTCACCCATACACTGCAATTAAATCTATAGCTACTCCTCACTTACTCAACCGACAGGCGTGAGCCTAGTTGCYGCACTGCCTCATGGCTCCTTTCATCATGCAAAGGAAGACGGAGGTGAAGATGGAGCCCTTCAGTCTCAACAGGGATGGAGAAGACGGCCTGATCCCTGGGGTACTCTGCYATTTTTGCCGTGACAAAAAGAGAAAGGACACTTGGAGTAACAGCAAAAACATAGTTCTGAGGTTGTTTTGATTTCCAATGATGAGAAAACAGAGCTGGGCTCTCCACAAACATGTGCCAACTAGTCCATGATTAAAAGCTTTAAAACTTTCTTATAAACAGTAGAGCTGGAGCCTGGAGCATCCCTTCCACCAGCCTTTGGTTCCTGCACGTGCTGGCACACAACACGCATTCATCACAGCAAGACCCTGATCAGAATTGTTTCAGTATATCAGGGAAATCAAAAATCTCTGCAACATGACAGGAACAACTGATAGTTCAGGCGCATGTTTCCAGCTGCCCCGACTACCCCACAACCAGTGCTGCATGGCCCAAGGCAGCAGCAGAYGTGCGCCGTGCCTCACAAGCTCCTCTGCAACGCAACCTGCTCCTCGGCGGTCAGTAACAGCACTTGGTCGAGATACCACTGAATTTCAAAATCCCATGAATGTTCCCAAAATGCAAGCCTTAGATTTTTAAAAGCAACTTATTTTGGGGTTGGTGTTCCTATAATTTAATGCGGAAGAAGCCTGTGGTAGGCACAAACGTGAGAACTGTAGGACGCAGGGGTGGGATTGCAGCTCTGCACAGGACAGCCCAGGGCGGGAGGATCCAGCGAGAGCTCAGAAAGCTCTCATCACCCCTGAAATTGTGCTTTAAAATGAAAGCCTCTTCCATGAAAATCCATACAAAAACACTCTTCCGGTCACACTGGCAGAATTCCACCTTACACATAAATCACCTTCAGCTGATGGGGGAAGCTGCAGGGGACATTTCCACAAGCAGCTCCCACAGCAATTTTCCACTGGTGCGGTGACAAATGCCATCCCCACGCAGAGCACATACACGGGATGGGTGAGGGGTTGGGCCCTCCGTTCATTTGTTTTTCCACTGAACCCGATATACTCCCCCGAGGTCAAAGTCATGAAGTCGCGGCAGCATTGCTATGCACAAACAAACCTGCGTGAAGCGGCRCTGGGGTAGAAACGTGTGGATTCGGTTTCTGAAAATAGTGCTGAATACACTGACAGCCTAGTGCCAAGCTCAGCCTTCTGAGATGGAGACATACCAGGGGATGGGAGGCACCAGGTTTGTTTGGTTGGTGTGTTGTCTATGATTTCAATATGCAAATCCCTCCTTGCAAGAAGATTTAATTGTGCTTAGGATGGGGAAAAGGCAAAGGAATAGTCCTTCAGTTGGAAGACACCCGCCCCCCCAACTCYTTCTCCAATTTGAATCAGAATCTATTTGGGTTTTCCCAGGAATTTCAGCACTCCCCCCCTCTTCCAACACACTGCAGCAGAGACTAAAGTGGCTAAACAGAGCAAGACTGTAGATTGTAAAACTGCAYCTTATTCCTTGTTAGGAACCGACCCATCCTCCTCAGCATCCACTTCCTTCAGTGGGCAAAATAAACAGGAGTGACTTTGACATCAGTTTAACACCCTCTGCCTCCCCACCCACCCCACCTTCCTCAATGCAGAGAATATTCATCTTTTTTTTGTTCCTTTTAGTGACGTGCAGATCTTATAAAACGCTGCTCAGAGACAGATACTGTGGATTTTCTTTGCAGAGGGAACATGTTAGAGGAAGTAAAGAAAACTTCAGCTGAGCTATTTATAAAGCGTATGGTGGCTTGTTCCTCAAATGCTTCATTGACCAGGGGAACAATAAGAATAAGTCATGGAGTTCAAATTCCCTTCTTGAGACACATCCTTCAGGTCCAAATATCTGAAGTATTATGGATTTATATGCCTGGTAACTGGGGTTTCTTATGACAAGTATCTGAGTTGTCCTCACTCCAGGGAATTGCCAAGCTTTTTTTTCTCGCCTTTTCTAAATCATAGCAATTAGAAGGAAATTCAATGAAATCATGCATATTTGTGAGTAAGTACACTCCCAAATTTAAGGGAGCCAGGGAAGAACTGCATGTAATTAGAACTAACTGCGCTCTTAAAGGTTTTTCCTCAATGAACGTGAACACACCTTATGGAGATTTGTGGGTATCCATAGCACACAAAATTGTCCTAAAGAAACTGTCCACATTTCTGTTGGGATGACTATTAATCTCTTTTTTCTGACACTACAGGTTTTGATCAAGCTAGGATTGCTGGCTAACACACTTTTCAGCATCTTGCTAGAYGCCTGTGCACAAGTGGAGCTCCAGAAGCCGAGGTATCGCCTGCATGAGGCTGTTCAAGGGCAGACAGCACTGGAAAGGCACCAAAATTTTGTGCAAAGGTGGCCCACATTTCCATGTGAGAAGCTCACCTAAGCATAGAACAACAGGGATTAGCTCATGCAAATACCATGATGCCCACCCTTTAGATTGAAATGCTATAGCCAGGATGGATGTGCCAGTATCTCTCTCTCTTCYACTATAAGGTCCAAACCTGCTGAACAGTATGTTGAAGTGATYAGTTATTTATGAGGAACACTCAAAGGGCCTAAGCCCTTCCCCTGCAAAGGGCAAAAATATTCACTGACTTCTGGAAAAGTCTCTTAAGGTTACAGGAGATGCCAAAGGAGAACATGAACAAACCACCAGCTAGCACAAATGCTTTTAGCAGTAACACCTGAAAGTGTTAAAAATTAAAACATCAGCCACATAGTTTCAGCAGTGTTACTGGCAGACTAATAGGCTAACACACACACAAGCCCTTCTAGTTTTGCATGGAAATTTTTTCAGGAATAATGACACGCATGACCATGAAGGTGTAGTGTATATTTGGAGTCAAGGTGGGATGGCGTTCTACATGTCTCTCTTGAGTCTCTCTCATCCCTCCTTCCCAAGGAAGCTACATGAAGAACAAGGGTTAATAGGGAATTACTAGATTCTTCTAATAGAAAAAAAAATGGGTAGACATCACGTATGAAAACCAGAGTGGTCATAGCTGGAGGCTACTTCCCTAACCCTGACTGCAGGGTTTTCACCCAACCCAAGCAAGGACAAGAAAATTTCTCTGTAGTCCAGATATTCTACCTTCAGGCACCTGCCAGTCCTGCCTGAGCTGCCACAGACACCTCTTTACAATAACACAAACACAGTTCCAACACATAAATTGGAGATAAATGCTGAGAAACATGAGAGAATTTGARCCACATTTTTGTAGGCAGCTCCAAAAACTTCACAGGTGCCTCATGGATCAGACAGAAGGAGTTTGCTTGTACTTTATTACAGCAGTAAAGKTTGAACTATAAATAACATTAAGGTGCTTGGTCTCCTCTCTCTTCTTTTCCTGTTCTTTTTTTTAATTTTATTTATTTTCAAAGTATTTTTTTCTTTTAAGAAGCACCAGGTCAGGTTCAGTTCTCCTCTCTCTCCTTTCTTCACTGCTGGTCCTTTCCATCAGCTATTGCCAACCATGACACTGCCAGGTCTAGACAAACCCTYGCACAGGAGACAGTTCAATTTAAGACATCCCAGTGCAGAAAGGAGCCGACAGTTGCACAGAAGCAATCAAGACATTTTGTCTGCTGTGGAAACAGATGATGCTGACTGAGCAACAGGATGACAAGCTTCTGCCAGCCCTGTTGCACCTAAACCAGCAGCAGTTTGAGCCTACCATGCCAGCCGCTAGTTAAAAATATAACAGCACAGGTGAGACCTAAGTGTCACCATTTAGTAATTTATATTGTGCTCAGCAGGTARCCTCTTTGTAACTGTAAATAGAAGCTATGCATAGGTATTTCCACAAGTCTGCATTTCCCTTTCAAGTCAGGCCACCCATTCACACCTGAAAACCCTCTTCCTCGACCTCTACCCACTCCCAAAGAAAAACTTCATAGGACTCAGCTGCCCTAAGAACAAACTTCTGACTCCAGTCAACTTGCTTGCTAGGTGAGTCTTAACTTCTTTCAGGCAAGAAACGTGGTGGTTTCACTCACTACGTGTGATGCCAGTAGGTGCAACAGCCACCCTTTCTACAGGTGGAAAGGAAAAGCTGCTACCTTCCTTCAGAGTAGCAGAGATGGAACAAACAGCTAAAAAGCAATAGTCAAAAAGAGAGCACCATTAGGGTGGAATTTTAGCTTTAAAAAAAGTCTCTGATAAGTCTGAAATTAGGTCCATGGCTACACRTGAATGCGGCCTCTAGAGCGATGGATGATGATCTTTATCCCACCAGGCATTTAATGAGTAAAAATACAGATTACCACTAACACAGAGATTGCATATATGCTGGGGAGGGGGAGAGATGATGTACATTTACGCTGCTGTGTGACTGCACAGCCGTGGTTGGTCCTAGKGATCAGGGGATCCCCCAGATTCCTCACCCCCTTCCCACAAAAATCCATGTTTACACATGCACAGAGCATCCCTTCAGCATTAGCTGTAACTGTGAAAGTCATTATTTTGCAGCTTGGATCTCTATACAGAGAGCATCATCCTAGCATCAATMCAGTGTGCCATCCATTAGCAGCCCTTCAGCATAACACTTTTATAGCAGTGCTGCTGTAGGTTTCCTGACACCTTCCAYTGCCAGGCCCTTATTTGAAGCAGCTCAAACTTCGCCAAACTTCAAATATGCTGGCTGAAGCTCTCCACACCATGTGTCTGCCTGATGATTTTTTTGTTTACGTGGAG
>JASVER010000063.1:1790972-1850229 GCA_030449065.1 Oceanodroma leucorhoa
AAAAAAAAAAAAAAAAAGAAAAAAGCAGGGAATGATGAGAAGCTTGCCTGTCTCCTTTCTATGAAATTTTAAAATGGGAGCAGGAGAGAAACTACTTTACTAAGTGATCTAAAGCACAGAGGTGCCAGTGCTGAAGACACTACACTGCTCTGTGGTTCAGCAAACGTTCACCAAATCACATCACAGGTCCTGGAGCCAGCATTGCTTGCATGCTGGGTAAACCCTTGTTAAAGTTTGCAAAGTTTTCCAGGTATTTTTGTTCAGGACAAACATGCTCCAGACCCAGATCTCTGTTTACCAAAAGAACAGGCAGCACTCTATGCCATAGAGCACATTCTGTATACAGCCGTGGGAACCGAGTAGGACTCATCTTGCAGAGGCTCTTCATCATAAAGGAAGACCCATAATTAGCATACCACCTCCTGGTGTCCACAGCAGGATGGTCATGTCTGCACTGGAAAGTACTGGGCAGATGGAAACCACAAAGATTCCCGTGTCCAAGTGTTCTTGTAGTATCTGGTAATTACTGGGAACCCTATTGGAAAATATTGTAATTCCTTCACCACTAATGACAGTCCATTTGGAGAACAACCGCGTACTGCTGCCCGGCGAGCTGCTATCGCAGTGCGCRGGGGGCAGGTTGTTCAGCAGAGCAGCCCAGCACAAGGTACTCGCATCACAAGCATCTCCTAGGATTGAACCCAGGATTTTTTGGTCTTCCTATTCCTGCTTTTCTTAAAGGGGAAATTAAATACCAACTTGGTACAAGACATTTAGTTTCAAAAAATCCTGTTCTCAAGAATTAGAAAGTGCCAGAATAAAGGTTCCCTCTACATTTTTAGTCTATTCTGTTTTGTACATCTTTTATGCAATCCTTCTAATAAGGATCGTATGCTTTTCTGCGGGGCTTATGCCCCCTCTGGCTCACAATACATGGGGCACAAGAAACAAATCAGTTGTAAGTGAATGAAACTACTGTCAACAAGGACAAGCTCCTATGAGATGGAATTTGGTCGACTGCTTGAACACATGCCTATCTTTATAACTGGGTGTCTTCCCCTCCCCACCTGCCCARTCCTCGAGAGAAGCACTGTCAGGATAACCACCTCACTGTAAGCAAGCAAGGTACAGAATCACAACAAGAGAAAGGATATCTTGTGGGATTAAATGCTGCCCTGGAGAACCAGACCAGCTTCATTCTGTTGCAGAGCTACCATGGCCAACCAAGCAGCATGCAGCTTCCATAGCAGGCACCCATCTGTGCTTCTCGCTCCCTGGATTGCACTTAAGAGCATCTAAAGCTCTAAAGCAAAGGTGCTGGGTGTTCACAACCACGAGGTCCATCCATGCTCTAAACACAAAGTGTTACTAAAAAAAGCTGAGTACTACAGAGAAAAATTAGAGTCAGGCAAAGACTGGGCATTTAAAATGAGTGGTAGCTTCAGACAATTTCAACGTTAGTCTTTCGTGGCATTTCCCTCTCCAGCATCCATGAAAGAAGGAGAACGATACCACCTCATTTCTCAGCAGTGCCACGCACTGACATTTATGAAGCATTCAGTCCTGCAGTGATCAGCACTACAGAAAAGCCCATGAGGAGTTCAACAGTTCTTTATTCAGTACAGGGTATGGCTGCTGTGTCGCAAATAGGGCACAGGGTGACACATTGTATGAGCAGGATGAGAATATTGAATAGCTGCTCATTCACTGCACAACATCCATCTTGTGCCCTGAATGAAGTACAAGCCCTGTGGAAAAAAAATACAATGTAAACCATACAAGACAGTCTTTAATTATATGGTATGGAGGGGCTTACCATGCAGCATACACACAGAGAGGGTGACTGTGGTTAGTCTTCGCGCTGATATTTCCTAGCCTTTTAAAGTACGTTTTTCTTCCTGTATAATATATTCCCCCTATAAAAACTTCAAATTTGCATGCCCTATATTCATATTTGTACCAATATAAATATTTCTGTTAGAAACATTTTTACTTAAGCACTGATGTAGGTAAGATTCAGTATGGCCATTATTTAATATATTGTAGTTTAATATAAATACCTAAGATGACAAGTGCATATATCTATATTGGTATATTGATAACCACGTTTCCTTTTCAATATGGGAATAAGCTACAAGTACTTTTTACATGAGTAAGAGTTCAGCCTGAGAGAGCGAAAAAACTAAGTACACAAAGATTGGCAAAGCACCGAGAGGAAACTAGCCCCGGTTCACCCTCCTACAGCAAAGCAGATCACAGAAGCGGAGGAAGGCCATGGTAAAGCAACACATACACCAGGAGAGCTCAGCAACAGTTTCGGACAGAGTAGGGTTTTGTGGAAAATACTAACTGATCAAAAGCATTAAAACCCCTCAGACAGGACTACAATTCTTTGTTTTCATATAATATTTGTTGTAAGATAAAAACCACAATTTMAGTTGAATTATATTTTAAAGTCTTAAAAAAAAAAAGAGAGAGGAAGACCCACATTACTGTCACCAATGAGAAAGCACACGCAGAACGTAATTGTTTTGTGGCAAAGTTTAAAATCCTTTCCCCCRTAAGCACACACTTTCAATTTTAGAGTCAGGATTGTCCTCAAACAAAAAACAACCCCCACGCACTGAAAATCACCCTCCAATACCCAGTACTAACCCTGAACGCACACCACGTTGCCAACATAACGACGACTGTAATCTTGAAGTTGTGACTTGTACAGTACACTAAACAAAATCCAACGAGATTATGCCTGATTGTGCATTTTCCTTTCACAAAAACAAAGCAAAAAACTACTCTCCTGCAAGTACAAAGTCAGATTATTGTTTCAAAAATAGAGCAGATGTACGATCTTTGCTCTACCGAAATTAAGAGAAATTTCAGGAATTGGGAACTTACCTTATACATCTGTGGTGATGGAAAAGAACTGAAAAAAATTATGAAAAAGACCTAAAATCAACAGGACACAGACATCCACTGAGTAACCACACCTGTGCACTGCACATCCCTGAGCACTCCGATAAAGCGAGGAACTTCTCCTTCCAAAAAAGGAACTGCAGCATGGGAACATAACTATCAGTTGTGCTAAAGAGCACTAATCTGAGTAACACGCTGAGTAACAGGCTAGAGCTTACAGCTGCAAGGTATATGATATACACCACAACACCAGAACACACACAGGCACAGACACCTCTGACTTTGTGCACTCCCTGTACTCTGTACGGCCGAGAATGCGATACGAGGAAACGCTCTAGATTTGCAGCGCAACTTTTCAGCCTTTGAAAGTATATGAGCTAATGCAGCCATATGTTAAAAATAATTTAGTCTTGGGGACAGACCAGACCTGATGCATCAGTGCAGGTTTCATTTAAATTCTGTTACTCTCAAAGAAAGAGCAGCCACCTGTGGTGTCCTTTGCTGTCCAGGTCAGTGATATGCTCCTGCAGGAGCACATCAGCCTAAAAAGTTGGGAGCACGAGTAAGAAACCATGAATACCTATTGCAGCTTTTGCCACTGAGCCTTCAACCCCAAGTGAGGAGACACCCCTGGCTCTGTACTTCTTCAGTCTTTTTTTTCCCCACCCTAACTCCATTCCTTGGAGGAAGACTCAGTTGCAGCTTTAAATCCCAGCTAGATGCTCCTGCCCCCCTCATTCAATTTTACTGTGGTGCACAATTTGCATGTGCAATCCATAGCATTTAAGCCTCAGCACAGAGACACTCAGCTGTGGCAGCAATACCTGCAGATGTACATAAAAGTATAACCAAATATAGCCCAAACTTCTTAGTCCAGTTTAGAAATAGGAAATTCACAGAGTAACAGTGACAGTGGGATGCAGGGGAGAAGCAGCAAGGGAAGGAAGCTAACTGGAAAACTGACAGTCCCTGTGCAAGGAGCAGGGAAATGGGTCTCTTAGGCATCCCAGGATTTACAAGAGGGCCAAAAAGTGACTTCCTGCTATTCAAGTCCAGGCTGAAATATAATAAACCACTGCCAGCATAACACTGACTCATATCCATCAGATTTATAAATCAGTACTTTGACAAAGAATGCTCTCTCTGTTGGCTTCACCATAGATAATTTTAAACTGCTAAGATATGTTGTTTAACTCACTCAATGTTTAATGTCATTTCTGCAAAAAACAGTTCTGTGGCACAACATAATAGAAGCAATATTAAAAAACAGGGAACTGAAATATTGCCTACTGTAAATACAGAAGCCTATCAGATAGCCTTTATGACTTAAAGGCTTGCAGATTAACATCAAAATTAGCCCTACTGTTTTTTTTTTTCCTAATTATTTAACCKACAAAGAAAAACCAATTGTCACAGCTCCTTCTTCAAGCACTTGTTCACTACAGAACAAACTCGAAATACGTGAAAAACAAAAAACAAAACAAACCATAAAATACCTACAGCATAGCCTGTGCTTGAAAGGAAAGCCACATTGGCTAGAGGTGTGATTTCTTACCAATACGGTCACAGCATACAAGTTTTAGTCTTTACACAAGTGTTGCCCACCCCCCTTCTCATAAGAAGAAAGTACACCTTTATGAACACACATCAGTACAGCTACAACCACATCAAAAGAGGCTGTACTTCTAGAATAAAAACTTTTACCACTAAGACTCAGAAAACTATGTCCAACATTGTTTTCTAAAGCTCCTTAAAATTCAGCTCCTCTACTACAGGCTACAAACACATACTGAAAAGAACAGGGACAAATCTTGCCATTTATCACATGTGGTACTATGCACGCCTCAGGGGCTCTTCAGTTATTCTCAGACATTTGAAAATATTCTCTATTATTCCAAGATGTTCAGAGYTCAGCAATCCACTTGGGCAGGATAATCTGTGCTCACCTGCAGTGTGCTGGGGAAGGGCAAGCAGGAACATTTCCARACCCCTTTGACTTACCTGAAGGCCAATGCATGACTTTCTATGACCGTTTGTGTTAGGGTCACCTAACAGACAAGCTCAGACATCACACAACACAAGCACGTAAAGAGAAGGTGCCTTTCCTTAGGGCTGTCACCGTGCAGCAGCATCTCCCGCCCGGGAACGCTGCGCAGCCCAGCGGAAGCTGCCATGCAGTAAGCAGGTGCTAGTGCAGGGGAGTGCAAGGCAGTGATGAATCAAACAAGCCTCAGCCTTACAGGCTGAAACTTCCCCGGTGTGTATTTTGGGAGGCGGAGAAGGCGACAGCAGAAAAAAAATCAATGCACGTATAAAAACTTGGGCTTTCTGCGTACAGGAAAACTGCACCAGCTTAAAGAACTCTCCTTCTTCTGGTCCCAGTGAGTGGCTTTATGTCAACAACCAGCTGGGGCGGGGGGGAGCGCACCGAGCACCTTTGTGGGGACCCAGCAAGTCCCTTTCAGGGGGTGAGGAGGGACGGTGCTTCCCCCGGGCTGGCTACAAGCCCCCACYGCAGGGACGGCTGCCCTCGCAGCCGGGCACGGCATCCCCGCCCCGGCAGCAGCGGGACCCGCCGCGGCAGAGGGGGTCCCGCCGAGAGCCCCCCGGGGGGCAGCAGCCCCCCCCCCGCCCGCCGAGCCTGCGGGCGCCGAGGCGCGGCCGCCCACGTGAGCGCGCCGCCCCGGCCCGGCCCACCCGCGGCCGCCGCCCACTCGGGGAGAGCGGGGCCACGCCGGGCACCGGCGCTGACAGCGGCTTCTGGGCCGCCCCGCACCTGCCGGGCCGTACCGAGCCACCCCCGCTCCCGCCCGCGCTCACCGAGCAGCAGCAGCCGGTGCGTCTGCTTGTACTCCCGCTTCTCCGCCTTCAGCGTCTTGTCGATGCTCTTGCTCCGCTTCTTGTCCGCCCGCTCCTTAGCCACCAGGTCCTGCCGCAGCCGGTGCCGCACCTGCGGGTCTCCGTGCTCCGCCGCCGCGGAGGGGGCGATGTCCGCCTCCCCGCCGCGGCCGCCGTAGGGCGCGGAGGGGTGCGCGGCGGCCAGGCGGGAGCGCAGGCTGTAGCACAGCCCCATAGTGCCGGAGCTGCCCGCCTTACCGCGCCGCGGACATGCTCTCCGCCGGGCCGGGCAGGGCGAGGCGGCGGCGCCCGGCGGCCTCTTCAAGTGGCCCCGCTCCGCCGGGGCTGCGGAGCGCGGTGTCCCGTCCCGCCCCTCCCCTCGGCCGGTCCCCCGCGCCGCGGCCGGCGGGAGGCGGCCACACGTGATGCGGACATGTTTACCGTATTCTCTGGAAAGCGGCCCTCGCCGCAGCCTCCCGGCGGTGGCGGGGCGGGGAGGAGGGGGGGGACGGCCACCGCACCCCCCCCGCCGCGCCCCCTCCTGCCCCCGCGGGGTGAGGGTGTCGGCGTCCCGCTGTGCCCGGGGCCGGCTTGGGGCTCTGCGGGCTCCCCTCCTCGCTCCTGCCCCGCGGGGAAGCCACCGGCCAGCCCATCCCTGGGGACACGGCGCGGGCAGGGGGAGGCGGGAGAGCCGCCCGCCGGCTCTTCCCATTTCCAGCACCCCAGACCACCGTAGCTACCGCTGGTTTGATATTTCACACGGCCTCGGCGAGGCTCTCGCCCCGGCCACGGATGCAGGCGGGAGTCGAGGCGACATCCCAGCCTCTGGGATGTTGTGGGGATGCGGCGACGGGCGGGAAGAACCCAAGTCCACAGGAGAGCTTGTGTCCAGTTTGAACACTGGGGCTGAGCTCCTCCACCGCATCTCAGCCCACTGGAAATGAGGATGTCACACTTGAGGCGTGCGCCATTTTTCATGCTCCAGTTTTTCTTCGCTTCCTACCACACACACTCATATTTGTTGTTTTCTATCAACACCGTCACCCAGYGGGGAAGTTAATGATGGAGCTTGCTCTCCCACTCTCCTCCTCTCTTCTGGAGGCACCACATCTGCTTCCTTACAACAAACTTCAAATTTACCTCCTCGGTTGTTATCAATTTACCTGGCTTGGGGTGATGATGCTGGTTGTGGTAATATCCCCCTCTCTGGCAGCACGCTCCATGCACAGTACTGCCAACTTTGTCATACTGTATTTTATACTCATCTCCGGCCAGCTCTGAACATTCACTTATAATATGACTAATACTCTCTGGGGCCTGGCCACACATYCTGCACTCTGGAGTTAGAGCTTTCCAACCAGCTATCTGTGCTGTAGCCTATCTTCTGCAAATAGCCTGTGTGGTTCTCACTGAAATCTTGGTTTCTCCTTTTAGTGCTTTCTCASTATATAAATTGATATAGTGAGATTGATATAAATTTCTCTTTCAAAATCTTCTGCGAGTCAGCAAAGGATAGATCTGTTAAGAGGGCTGCAGTGACCCTCTCTTCCCTCTTTAATCATCCAGAAGGCTGAGCAGGTCAAATCCTATATGAAACCTTTGAGCATTTCTGTTGCTGACTCACCAGGACAGCTTTTACGGGGTAGGAGCTGCCCTGCAGGAATGACAGARCTGCCCACGGAGGTCCCTGTTAACCAGGTAAGATGACCAGCTCTCTTTTTTGTACCTTGTGTTGCTCCTAGTCTTGGGAGCCAGGCTTAAATCAACCCATTTGACTTTGTGCTCCTGGCAGGCAGTGGCAGCGTTTCGRTGAGGCTCACCCCRAGCCYTGTCCTGCAGGAGGGAGCTCGGGCTTGTCTGCAAACTGGCTCCCGGCATCCTGTTCCCAGAGTGGTTCCAGGAACAATCAGCGACGGCAAGTGGGGATGCCAGAACAAAGTTCAGGAAATGTGTTTAAATGGTCTGTGAGTTTGGGCTCAGGCAGAGACATGAGCAAGTGCTTCACAGTGGGAACATGCCCGGAAAGACTTGCACCTATTCCGTAAGGAGACATTGTGTGTGTGTCCCTCGTAGGAAGGATGYTAGTTACTTCAACAAATTTACTTCTGTTTGACTCACTTTCAGTCAGGTCTGGTAACTGATGGGCAGGTTCTTACCTCTTCRCTCCTGCAAGTTATGCTGTGGAAAGTCAGTGGGTCTCTTCCTGGAGGAAGACATCACCTGAGCAAAGGGAGAGAACATCTCCTTCTTCCCATTTATTGTGTTGCCTATGCACCACTCAAGGCACCTAATCAATACCCTGCTGCCTGGCTGTTACAGCAATTAGTAAGTGTACAAATTAAATCATTATACAGCAGAGAAGTTCACTTTACACATCACTATGAGACCAAGCTTCAGCAACAGTTGCTGCCTGTTGCAGGAATTAATCCATCTCCATCAGGCTTGAGATGCCCACATGACTCACTCTCTGTCTCCACTGCTGCAATGCCTTTTCCTCTGGGACTGAGAGTTCGTCCTTCTGATGAACACACCCCTGAGAATGTAGTATACCAAGAAAATGTAAAGGTCAGCCTAGAGAATTATTAATAGCGGTTTTCTTCTTCTTCCTGTGCTTTTTGGTGAGGCACTGGAACAAGAGGAAGGTTATACTTACAGACAGGACGGTTCTGTGAAGCACGCCATGTTGTGGGGATCTATCGATGTACCACCTGGAAAAGGAAAGCAAACTCTTAAAGGCTGTGAACTAAAAAAAAAAATCCAAACAAATCCAAAAGGTAAAATGTGAAACTACAAAGCAGCATKCAGCCTATGAATTTGTTCCCCTGCCTCTGTAGGTGGACAAGCAGAGTTTTCCTCCTTGTGCAGTTCATAGCAAGACAAGTTTAAGATCAGTCCATCTTGGTTTCGTTACTTGGAAAACCTTTCCAGTGCAGGTGACAAGTTCTGCAAAGCACACCAAGCCTATCTTCACTGTAATTGCCATCCTCTCCCAGGTATGATCTGAAGTAGAAATCTGAAAATTAAGTAGGATTTCAAAGTGGAAGACAAGTTTTCCCTCATCCTATTATTCTAAACTCCTAGAATAACTCATAAAATTTATGAATTACTTGTTTCAGGAAATCAAAAATTTCACATTCTGGTATAGTCCTGGCTACAGCCCTGCCTATAGTTACAGTACTAGTTTGAGTAACTAGTAGTTACTCAAATTCCAGCTGTTAACAATGTCAGAAGCACAGTTCATTGGCTTCCCAGCTTACACCAGTTTTAGTTAGTGGCAAAAAATAACAGCAAGGATGAGGTCACATATTTCATCTGAACAAAGAGTGCATGACACAGATTTTTGAAATCACACGCAGTTTCAACATTAGCGGAGGAAATTACCTCGAAGAGCAAACCATCTTCTGCCATATATGAATATTGTTCATTCACATTGTACTTGGAGCATTTATGCTGCGGGACAGACTCAGGCTTAAAAAGCACGGATTAAGTGGGTTTCGCAAAATACAGTTAAAGAATATGTTTCCAAAGGGCACTGGTCATGCCCACAGACACAGACTACATACCTACCCCACTCCGTCTGTGCATGACAAACAGCATAGCTCACAGCAATGCGTTCAGCTTCATTCAAACTCCTTAAGCCACAAGTATCACAAGAAGCAAACGTCCATGCGTATTGAAGTGAGAGCTTGTAAAGCTCAGCTGCCCGCTGGGACAAGGCACGGCTGCACCAGCCCAGGAGGAGTTCTTCACATCAGGGACATAAGAAGGCTTTCTGAGGCGCTGAGTCTGCAGCAGYGTCGTGGCTGTAGAGTTTGCTACTCCTCCATACATCGCCTCTACCACTCCTGCTCCTCTGGCAGCCAAGCAGGGTGGGGATGACTTAAGACCCTGCCTCTTCCTGACTCCCAGCAGGGAAAGAAGGGAATAGAGAGTTGTCTTTCTCTGAGCACCGGGCTGCAGATCTCTCTATATTTTGATTCTGTTGTTTCTACCATCTGCAACAGGGGGGGGAAAAAGCGGAGAGGTTAAAAAGCAGAGGCAGGCCATCTGGGAATGCAAAAAATACTGAGGAAGAGAGGGAGAGAGGCAATAACTGTGAGACTGTAGCATTAAGAGACATGGACACATAAGCAAAAAAATTTGGATCAACACCAGGAAATATATCAGCAAGAGAAATGTAAATGAGTAAAATTTGCATTTATTTGTGCCTTGGGAGGGAAAATAAGATTGAACTCAAACTCCCACCCCTATTACTGTAAGTGATCTATACCTGCAATGTTCACTTCTTGTTGCAAAACACTCGTGTCAGACCCGCTCACGAGCTTCTGGCGCTGCCCTCCCACAGGCAGTTCTCTCTCCAGGGCGCTCATTTGCATCAACTTTTCCAATGTAGGTGGCTGCAGCCTGGCACCTCTGTTAAAGACATCTCAAGTAAAGGAGTTGTTAGTTTTTAAAATGGGCCCCGTGATTGCTGTTCGCAGCATGGCTGGAGCAACAAAGGGTGCTGAGCACCCCTGAAAAATAAATCGTGCCACCCAGTTGCAAACCACAGCTTTTAGGGCATAAGGAGAGGAATCTGCATTTGTGGAGTTTGCTCAGCGTCTATATGATTGAACACCCACTACAGACTGCGAGTGTTTTCCATTAATTTTATCTGGTCTCTGCTCTTGGTCCTCTGCTTCAGGTCAATACTTATTTTGCTGTCATTCCTCTGTTTCCTACACTGAAGTCTAGATTTAAAAGGGTGACTAAGTACCTAATTTCAATCTTGGATTCCTAACTCCTTGTTTAAGTATCAATCTAACTTAAAAATCTAAGTTAACAATCTAAACTGTTAACTTTTTGTCTTCTTTCAGAAAGTCTGAGAGCCAGGAGTTCCTGATACCTATAACCACAAAGCCACCATCAGTGGTCTTGTCACATCTCTTAACTTAAAAGCCAGTTCATCTGTAAAATAAACATCCTGATACACAGATAAGGCACGATGGGTAGAATTAGCTACATTTGAACTGTATTTCAGATATAAAATGACAAAAGGTATTAGTGCTTCTAGTCATCAAAAGTGTTCTGAAGACACGGTCAACAAATGCAGTATTACTGCTACTGCACAGCAGGCTTTCAGCTTCCCACCCTGGGCTCATGAGGATGCAGGCTGAGCAAAGCCACCTTCAGCTAGGAAGGTATTCAAGTCTATTCCATGTATGAAGAGGGCAAAGTCTTCATGTGGGGAGACTGGAGCGTATGGATATGGCTGTGGGAGGGGACGACATCCTGGTCTAAATGTCAGTTCTGATTGATACCCTTCCAGTCCATCTTTGGTTCCCATAAGCCGCAGGGTGAAGTCCTGCACTCCAGGAGCTAAGCTGTGCACTCTGCTGTGTGTAGTTGAATAGATAAGCATCCAACTTATTAATATCCCGATTGATTTTATGCAGATGTTAGTTATCCTGAAGCAATTTCCATGAGATCCTTCATCACCTCATCCAGCATTTGTCTTCTCTCTGGTCCTGACAACGTAGTGAGGGATAAAAGACTGGCCGTGGCAAGAAGAAGGGCAGGGCATTCAGAGGTGGCAGCAGGACTTGGATATCTGTGTCTGAGAGTACTGCATTATGGGTTCAAACTGACATTGTGGGTATAAATTAAAGTGTGACTATTTGCTCCGGGCTCCATTCCTCTTGCTAAACTTCCAAAGGCACTCGTGTAGGTGTCTTTTAGTAGTAACGATAGCCTGTGCTCTGGGGAGACTCACTACTCGCTGACAGGTAGGCTTCACTGGGCACAGAACAAGCTGGTATCACCATCCAAATTCCAAAGTACAAACTTTTCACTTTGTCAAAGACAATAAAACTTGCTACCTTTCCCCTTGGCTATCTTTATGGTTAGTTTCCCCTTGACTATCTTAGTTGGTTTTCAGCATCATACCCCAGTTTTCCTCCAGGAATATAATTTTTTTTTTTTTTTTTTAACCCACTGAAGACCATGTGTGAGGTTCCCTACAGTGGCTTTCTGGGTTCTAGAGCTGTCACCTGAAAAAATATTTATGGCTTCAGGTGGAAAAAGAGTAAAGCACACTGTCAAATTCCTTCCATTCAGAAATCACTTAACCAGATGACCTACCSAATTCCACTGATTTTACTGGGCTTTATACGCATATCTGGCATTAACCTGCCATGTAAGAGGTGCCCCAAGTTGGGCTAGAAAGGCACGGGGATTGCACTTGTGAAAACAGCAAAGCAATATTTTGATAAAGCAGCTTATTTCCATTTCTTGACTGCTTTTCCTACAGCCTGCAGATACTTCCTGCTTCCCCTCCGTCCCTCTCCAGCMGATAAAGTGACACGTTTGTTGTTGAGATCATTGTGGCACCTTTAGCAAGCCGGGGTTGTCATGGGACTCCCTGCATAAACAGAGCAGGTTTTCAAGGATAATACACAGCATAAATGAGCGGTCTTGTTCTGTCAACAAAAGTCTGTGTGTTTATAAGGACCCTCGAATGTGTTTTTAAAAATACTTGGGCAAGTATTTTTAGCTGTGAGAGCCTCTCCAGCCTCCCCTAACACACCGATACTGTTCTCGGCGCCATTCTCCCCCTCTCCCAGGCATGCTGCAGTCGTCTGATGGTGAAACTCCCACCGAGGGATGTTTCTGCAGAAGCGGAGCCCTGAGCAGCAACGCGGCCTCTTGTTATTCAGGCTGCACTGACATCTGTTGGCTCTTACCAACCAAGGTAGGAAAAAACAAACCCGGCTGGTTTCATACACTGAGATAGCACTCATGGGCAGAAAGAAATAACCGGGCGAGCAATCCTGCAACAACACTGGCTTGCATCCAGGAATGGTAAGTAATTCATAGATGGTACTGTCCGGTGGGCAGGGTTGAGTAAGTTTAAAAGCTCAGGGCTCCTATACAATTGCCGATGTACCGTGTTCCCTATGAAACGTGCAATTCCCAGCGATCATCCTTCCATTCTGTGGTTCTCCKTGGATCCTGAACCAGCACAAGAGTTGCCTTTCTGAAGGAGAAGGCTCAAGCCAGCTTGAAGAAGCTGTGTGCTTCACTGCAAGCATGTTGTTCAGTCCATGTGACTAATTAAACCAGTAGGACATGAACACTCATTTCTGAATCAGTGTCTGCAAAGATCACACTACCTTTTGGAAAAAACAAGTAAGAACTGAGCGAAGCATTTCACTTGAACTAGCAAAGTCTTACTCAGATGTACAATTTTGATAATATAACTGTACGTTCAGTATAATAAGCAAAGAACAACTGGATGACCTGGAGTTCAGCCAGCATCCTGCTTTGGTTAAAAGCTCTGTCCTGCAAATACTGTACTCATATGTCAGTGCTCTTATTCACAGAATTAACACAAGACTTACTTAATTGAAGTGGGTAACAGTGCTACCCACTTCTCTGTCAGGCTTAGTGATGAAGCAATTACGGGCCTCTTTTTTTTTAAGTGACTAATGTCAAAAGTGTGGCAAGTCCCGAGTCTGACTGTGCAGCCCAAGGGGGTTTCTGAGAGACGCAAACAGGGTGCCCAGCTGATTTCGGCACTGATGTGACCGCAGCGCTTTGTGAGTGAGAGAAAGAGCAAACAAGTAGCGCGGAGGTATTGTGAGCATGGGAGGAAGTTACACGGAAGAGGACTTTTAGGATAGTATGGAGTGGAGGGGCAGACTTGAGAGAGATGGAGACAACCATCAGTTTCCTTTTTGAGTGGAAACAATTCCAGAAATCCTTCTCCCTGCTATTCCTCACAAATATTTGTTAAATGCTTGGGTCAACAGCATTTAATTTTGGCCTTACAAAGTATAATAAAAGTCAAATCTGCCCTTTGGTTTTAAAGACAGTTTGTGCTGTTCGGTTTTTGAAATAATTTACAACATAACTAGCTTATTTTACAGCTTTATAAATCTCTCCTGGTTGGCTCCAGCATGAGTAGATTGTTAAATTCTACCAGTAAAGATTTCATCATTTCTCTGAGCACTGCAGTTTAATATTTCCCATGGAAGCTCTGGGCCAGGCTGACTCTGCCTGCTAGACTTCATTGTTCTCATGCAGCTTTAAAGGAGAAAATGGCAGAGAAACAAGGGATCTACTTTCTTGGTAAAAAAAAAAGCACCGAACATGAAAGCATTGCTGGCCGCACAGGGCAGGGGAGATGGAGAAGGCTGGTATCTTCACCGCCGGCAAGCCCCAGAGCAGCCTGGCAGCTCTGCCGCCGAGCAGTTCTGTGCCAAGACTCTCAAGAGCCAAGGTAAAGAGCTGGAGCTGCCAGGACCATGGAGGCTGAGCGAACCCAGGATTCTCAGGAAGGTACTGCAGCAGCATGCCTCAAAGGAATGGGAAGCAGCAGCCCTGCAGAGGAGTTTAAGCTCCCACTTACACCTTCTCTTTATACGCTCACATTGCCTGAACACCTGCCTACTGCCTCTCGTTAGAAAACAGAGGCATCAATTCACTGTAGCTGCAGTTGTACTCATAATTCTGATTATTTGTGCACTGCTTCCAGGGCAAGATACCATCGGTGATCGGCAGGAAAAGGGTGGAAATACTCCCCAGAGCACAACCGCTGCCTCTGCTCTGCATCACACACCGTCACTTGACCCCGGCCCTGGGAACAGCGTCAGAGTTTCCCCAGACACAGGCCTTCTGATAAGTCAATCAATCACAGCAGCGAAGGAACGGATTTTGCTCGTCTATTCTTCGCTTGCGGTAGTACAGCTTACACTATTAGTTAATGAAATCTGAAACTACAGTGTGGGCTGCAGAGCGAGGAAAGCACGGTGTTTTCTCAGGGAGCACTTACATGCGCACACGGAGTGTTTTTTAACGTTTTCCTCCACTACATCACTGTGAAATGAGTTTAGCTGGCGGCAGAAAATGGCCCGTGGTTGGAAAGGCCATCCTTCCAACAGCGCGGAGCTGTGGCCGATGCAGAGAGCTCGAGTCCTCTAGATGTCACCACTGCAACGGCCTTGCAGGTGGCTGGTCCTGCAGTAACGCATCCCTGAAAGCCCACCAAGAGCAAAGGCAGAGTTACTGCCTTTGAGAAGGCCAGCTTTAAAGCCGTTTTTTAGTTGCTAATGAGGCCCCGGTGTATTAACACCAGCCTCATTAAAAGTTAAAAAAAGAACAAAACCACTTCATTTCTTTTTCACCGTTTAGGCTGTTACTTCTCTACTTGCTTTCTCACATCTGGTTTCTAATGAATCCAGGTGTCTGCATCTTCTGTCCTAGCTAATGCTGTGGTGCTCAGGTTGCAGGCACAAAAGGGGAGTGATCAGTAATTTACAACCTTTCCTCTTCTGGTGCATCAAAAAACCATAACCTTGGAAAAATACAATGTTCCTTCTCATCCTCCTCACAAGATGTATTTTGCTGTTATCTCACTAACTGCCATATTTTTCAACTTCCCGATGGTTTCCATAGAGTAAGAATTGGTTAACTCTTTGCCTGGATAGAGCCAAACCACATCTGGTTGGAACGTCCAAGCAAAAGACTTGTGTCTGTTGTGACAGACAGCTGCCCTTCACTCAGGAGGGTCCTTCTGTGCCGAGGTCCCCCAGGTTAAAGAGAGAACAAC
Organism: Oceanodroma leucorhoa; assembly: GCA_030449065.1. NCBI lineage: Eukaryota > Metazoa > Chordata > Aves > Procellariiformes > Oceanodroma > Oceanodroma leucorhoa. The sequence goes on from JASVER010000063.1 coordinate 1,806,313, forward strand.
TGTGTTGAGGAAAAATACTTCAAGCCTCTCATTTATAAAGCCCTCCTGGAAGTGCAAAGCATTCATGATTCCCCTTGCTGTTACTGCTATTGAAAAAAAATACAAGAGAATGGAACAATGAAGACAATGAAGTCTTTTCATGTTAAGAAACTGTTTCATCTGGCAAAAAAGACACCAAAGACTGTACTGTATTACACTMTCAGCAATGGGTACAGAGGCTACAAGAGGAAAAAAGCAAAAATCTATCATTTTCTGGATGTGAAAGCAAGTACTGCCTMAGGATTCTTGCTTTCAGAGCTGCAAGCCAGAATTTTAGTATTCTACACCAATGAGATTTTTTTGYCAAACTTATATCTATATTATGAATTCAGCCATCTTTTGTACAGCTAGTTAGAAAACATGAAAGTAAGATTTTTAAAACATGCCATTTTCTCCAGAGTTAGCCTTTGCCAGAAAAAAAAACAATCCCAAGGGTTTTTTTAAGAGTAGGTTTTCATCTGTTTCTTAAGAAATTTGTTCAAAATTTTACCACAACATCTCAGTGATGCTAAAACATACCCAGGATGCACGAAGATGACACCTTGCTGAGAACATACGCAACCTCCAAGTTCACAGGGGTTGTGCCTTCCTTCTAGTCCCCTATTTCCCAATTCTCTATAGCCATAAGAATCAACCCATAAATCCCTGTAGCATTTTCCTTTAAACCACTCGAGAACCTTTAATCTGTTTCCACAGATTAAACAAAATACTTTGTGCTATTACACTGGGAGAGCTCAGCACGTCTGGCTGGAGGCGAGGCACGGGCAGCTTTCCCTCGAGTTATACCGAGGTGGAAGTGCCAGAGCTGCGTCCCTGTCACACGTTTTCTGTGCAAAAGCATGCTGTGCTTTTATGCAGCCACAGGTTTTATACTTGGCAAATAAGGGATGATGAATAAAGATCTACGTGCTGTGAAATCAAGAGCTGCTCACTAGCCTGCCATGCAGAAGGCTGCACCCAGGGATTTTCTGAGCGCAGCAATGCGCTCTGCGCAGCTGGGGGGATGAGCTGGCCTTACCAAACAGGGCTCAGGTCCACCGATGCATCACAGACTGTTTCATACTAATGCTGAGTTGTTTTTAAAATACCTTTACTTTCCAAAGTGTAAATACCCCTCACGTGTTAGCTTGCTTTGGCTTTTAGGCAGAATGACATTTATGATGATATTTAAAAGTGCACATTACGAGRCGTTGATTAGAGACCGACTCTGAAACCCTGCCCCTGTGGTGGCACGGCCAAGTTTTGTACCCGGGGTCAACCATGGCTACACCAGCCCCGCCAGCTGGAGGGTGAGGACGAGGCAGGCAGGCAGCGCAGAGGAAAGCAAGGCCCAGCAGTGCATTAGTTTCTAYTAGTTTCTAGAAACTGCTCTGGAGGAAAGGACAAACTTTTGTATTTTGGATTATAACATCTTAATGCTTTAATCATTTCTTTGTTTATATGATACAAGAGACTTTGTTTTCTGCTCCATTTAAAAATGTGCTTTTCCTTGTAATGATGTCAGTCGTATTTGTCGCTGAACAGCAAAGGAAGTTTTGATGAGCTTTATTAATTTTTGCTGATGACATTTACTTGCACTCCCATTATGAAATAATTCTTTCTACAGCCAGCACCAGAGTAGGTATCTGTGGTCTTTCCAACACAATTTTAGGTGCTGAATGCAATGTTAACTATCATTCAGCCTTCACATGTCACAGAGAGGTTTACGGAACTGAATTAAATTCCACTGAGAGTAGAAATAACTTGGAGATGAAATACATAAACAGACAAGTGCATGTAGCCTGCAGAGTGTCGTTCCTTAATTGACTCACTCACGCTAAGGACTTTAGAAAGACTTGTTCCTCTGCAGGACTGATACTCCACAGAGACAAACTCCCTTTGGACAGAGTGTGTAATTAAGGCACCAGTCCCTGAACTAATTCCTGTTCCAGCGTGAGAATAGCACACCGCTGCCCAGGGCTGGAGGAAGCCCTGGGAATCGATGTGACTCAGGGTACAGTCCGGCCACCTGCGTTATTTCAAGTGAACATATGCATCCATTTGCTGACTAGTACAAACACGTTACAGCATTCTGGCTAGTCTCTGGGATGGGAGCTCTGGTTCACCCTATGATTAATTTCCTTTAAAGCTAACAATAACGTAAAAGGAGACTGCACGCAAGTACCAGCCTCAAAACAGCTTGTAATTGCTTTTTTGGCAAATTATTGTAAAGAGCTCTGTGTTTTCAGAGCTGCAAAGTTCATTCACAGATAAATTTGGCAACAAGAAATCACAGACCCACCATATACTCTCTGTTGGATTACCTACTACAAAATCATTAGCCAAAAAAGGAAACTTCACTGATATATTTCCGCTTTCACAGCTTAAGTAGTGAATGGCTTCAGTAAATAATTAATATGACAGAAAGAGGATTTGCTGAGTGAGGCAATAGTACCAGTATTACTATTATCAACGTAACTGTGTTCTGCCTTGCTAGTTAATCCTGCTCTGAGTATCACTAAGCTATAAACCCAGGCGAAGTACTGTGCTGATGTACCTCCACTATTTCCCATCTCCACGCTAGTTTGCTCCGAGCTGGGTTGGTGTCTTCATGCAACACTGGTCTGTGTGAGCTCAGAGTTCACACTTGGAACTACAGCTGATACAAACAGCTTCTGCTCCGCTGAAGTGCACGCAGCGATATGGGATGAATAGGTGGAAATTTGGAACGTTTAATACTGGTCGCCAAAAGCATTTGAGTTAATTTTGGGACATAATCATGTCCCTAAACAGCTGTTTTCTGTTTCACTCCGAACATTTGTGCCCATGCATCAATGCCTTTCTTTGGAATAAACTTTCTGGTAGATAATCCAGGCAGCTGTATGTGGCCTCTGTGGTGCTTGGGTTGCTGCTTAGAATTTTCTTTAAAGTCTCTTCACTTGGCCTGTTAAACATTTAAGGAAGTGTTGTATACAGACTGTATACATTAATTTTAAACTCAAGAATTAGACTTTTGAACATTAATGAAAAAAGAAAAATCAGAATTTTATTGCAATTTGAACACTTCTGTTCTGACTATTTATTTGCATCTGGAAATAAACCAAGGAAAGAAACTCTAATTTAGAAAGAATGATCTGACAGCCACATTTCAGAATACTTGTTCAGCAATAAAGAGTCTGGATTAAAGTGAAACATAAGGGATCAATAGTTCCCATTTCAGAGAAAACGAGGATTATTGGACAGAAAACAAATCTCAGTATTTGGTTTGATGATTAGAAATGTATACATTAAAAGTACCCACAAAGCAATTGATTAACACAGTTTGTGCTTTCCATTTGAGAGAACTAAAGGGGAAGAAAACAGAAAAAGCTCATTGCTCCCCCTTTTTTAAGCAATGCAAACAACTGCTGCTAGCCCAGGTTTTGTGGAAGCCTTACAGTTTGCTACACCAACCGCAGAAGTGATGAGACAATCATGGAGAACAATTTAGCTTCTGGGTTGATTTTTCAGAATAGTTTTGCCATTTGCCTTGGTAGCAAGTAAGACAATTTATTCATGGCTAGAATAATGCAGCAAGGTGATGGGAGGAGTGGGCAAAACTTATTCCTAAAGTAATCACACAAAGTCCAACGAAGATGAAGCAGGATTGAAACTGAACCATGTATTTGAAATGTAACCAAACGTTACTAGAGATGAGAAGCAAAAAAAGAAAAAACCTTGAGATTTAGAAATATGATTTTTAGGAGCTACATTCACTTAAGAAAAATCCCAGCAGCATTGCATTGTGTGGAAAGATAAGGCACGGTCGGAACAAAAGAACTGGGCAGATCTGGAAGGAGAGAGATCTAGACGCAGGGCAGCCTCAGAAACTCTTCAGTGCTCAGTAACTCTCTGACATATTTATTTGTCAGAACCTTGTTATTTTTTTCAGAAGAATTTTCCCGTAGATAACAACTTCAGAGAAAAAAAGAGAGGGAGGGAGAGAACAACGATGCTTGGAAAGGAAGAGTTGCTAAAAAATGTCATGCTGTTGGCACAGGGACACCAGTTGCACCTCACCTTCATCAGCAGTTGGATTTCTTCTCCTTAAAACAGCCTTACTCATAAAATGTACATGGTATATCATATGTAACTTCATTTATCCTGCTGAAACTTTAGCATTCATACAGTTCTTGCACGTGAGGGCAACTTAGCATGGAAAGCTCTCCTGGAAAAGAAAGAACTTTTTCCATTGTTCTATTATAATAAATTTCACAATCTTGCTTTAAATTCTAAGAGCTTGGTTTTTAATTATCTGATATGAACTTGTTTTCCTGTGCTTATTATTTTGGGGAACTTGTTTTGAAGAATAGCCTGTACAATATACCCTTGATTATTCTTTACACTTAAAGAAAATACTAGCTTAGTAAACTTTGCAAATAATAGTACAACTTTGTACATGAAGCAATTGGACAACATGAATATATGACCTAATTTATGAATGTTGCTTTTTTTGGCACAACTTACCGATCATTGAAAGTAGCACCCTGTAACTGCATTATTAGCTGGGCAATACTTACTATACCGAAGAGGCAGCTGAAATATATGCTTTTCTGTTTCATTAATAATCTTGACAGACTCACACCTTGAAGGAAAAATTACCAGTAAAAATCTGTTGTGTTATAAAAATGTGCCAGTTCTTATTTTATTTTAAACTGGCATTTTGTCATTTTTGTATCTGAAGAAACAAAATTAGTATTTCAGGGTTTTTCATGTGCTATTGATTAATTAAAAATGCAGGTTTGATTCATTAAAGGTTATTAGCTCAACTCTACTTTCATGGGTCAGGCAAAACCACTCTGATTTCAATAAAAGGTGTTTTACATTTTGGGCAGAAGAAAACCCAGGAGAAACAGTTTCTCTTCATTTTAAAAAGCAAACCAAACCCTCTCTTATTATCTTAAAGTCAAAGTTTACACAAAGTTTCTTGTTAATAGAATTGAAAAAAAAAATTGTTTGCATTCATATCAGCCTCCTGCTACCTCCAAACCTTTAGCCTCACGTTATGAGAGCATTTCCCCTTCAAAACGCACCAGCAATCCGTATTTCCAGTTTGAACCTGGTCCAAAGATCAGGCAGTCTAAATCACAGAATGCATTTCAATCCTTCTAAAGCTTCAGATTCATTATGTTGATTGCTTAGCTTTTATTACTACTGACACACTGGCGATTAGAAGATGCTGTCACCCCCAGTTGTAACTGGAAGCTAACGTGCAGAACTGGAGTGACTTACTCTGGACCACACAGAGCCTGCGGCACTGCAAGGAGCTGGTACCTCTCAGGCTGGAGCCATCCCCACTGGGCCACTCAACTCTTCCCTTATCCTTGGCGTTGCCTTCAAACTGTGAGCACTCCAGGGAAGGGCTCTAGGACATTCTGATTATGACAATTAAGAGGAAAAAAATGAAATGTAGAATAATTTTCATCAAGAGATAAAATGTTAAAGTTACAATGAAAACTAAGTAGTAGAGAAGTCAAGTTCATGTTCATGGCTGTCTCATAAAGGCATGGTATGGCTTATGGAAAGAAATGGAGAGGAGAGATGGCTTTGAAATAAAATACCTCATTCCCAATATCAACAGTGTTGCTGAATGGACATAGGATTTCTTTTAATTCCATCATCCCTCTCAATTAAAGTCACATCTTATTTCAGCGCTATATCACCCTAATACAATGGACTTCATTGCCTATCTCATCTTCCTGCCAATTTTCCCACAGTTTCCAAGACCTACAGCTGACACAATGAAAGGTAGAAAACCTCTGTCAAATTCTTGATGAGCAATACTGCATAATTACAGGTTAGTTACTAAGCCACTCAGCCAAGCATTGTGCACTGGACCTACATAAATACATTATCTCCTGTGTTCTTACAGACCTTCTCGATRTGGTGTCTAAGGAGCCCAGCTCTGGCTGAGTCGTCATTATTTCGTTAGCTTGCACATTTTGCTCAGCCGCTGCCTCTGCAGTGGCGACAGACGGGAGAGCTTCCTCTCCACAAGATACGCCAGGATTTTCTGGTGTGGTTTGATCTGAACTGTGCTTGAGAAGGGAACATGCTCTTGGTTGCCCTGGGGTAGTGTATCTAGATGGTGTAGCCTATTAAATCCTCAGAGCAAGGTACCTGCTTCATCATATGTTTTGTTTTATATAATAGACATTTTTCTGTTGGCAAAACAAAACCAGTATCTGCTGTTTCAGGAGGCACCCACACCTTACTCGGAGCAATCAGTTTCAGCAGTTTCTCTTTCCTTATGATCCAAGAGACATTTCAGATCGCCTACCACTGCCTGCTGCCTAACAGTAAGGACATTTTTCACGGCGATTGGTTACTTGATAGTAAAAGGCTCAGAAACTCATTTACTGGAGCAAAGTGCCATCACTGATAGCCTTGTTCCAACTGCCCCCAAGTTAAAGGACTTTGGATACTGACCCCGCTTTTTCATCTGATGGCATTTTTACCTGGACAGGGTCCAGATGTCACAGTTCAGTGACATCTCTAATCACTACTGGAGCTGTTTCTGTAATGATTTGATTCACAGGGCATTTAAACACAAACTGCAGTTCCACTGAAATCCCAGAATTGTTTGTAGAGAGACAAATGCATCATTCTGAGTGCAGATAACATCAGTGTGTTCTTCAGAAGTTTCTTGAAACTCCTTGAACCAAAATTCGATTCTACTTCTGTCATTCTCTTTGTATCGCAACATAAAAGGACCCGTACACTGTCCTGACCAAAGCCTACAGCAAATTAATTGGGGTGTGGGAAGGAAAGAAACATTTCATGTTACTGCTTGCATGCCACGGAGCAGGATTTATCATAATTCAGGCTCCCTTTACAAAAGCATGAGGAYAGAGAGAGGCATAAGCCTACGTAAGCATGTATTTGGGGATTTGAAAATAGGGACATATCAGTTCATAAACACATCTTTTTGTTCTTGTCTACTAGACTGCAGTTGGGAAAATTGGTTTTGTGACGTTGGAATTGTAAGGTGGGATACTGAAGCATGACTCTACTTCTGAAATGCAGTACAAAGAAATGGCATATTAAATACACCAAACTATACTCAGTGTTGGCTATAAAAAAATCAAAATTAAAAAAGGTATTAAATTGCACTGTCTATTAGGTTATCTGATCTTTTCTCTCAAAGAATTATAATAATCCTTCTGAAAGGACTGATGGAATCTTTCCTTGGAAGAGAGAATAAATGTTTTACTGGAGCAACTTCATTGCACATTTGATTACTGTGATGCAATTTGCTTTGTTTTAAAGCACACCGGTGCTTTTTTCTGTATTACTGCAGTTACGTTTCTGGGTGGTAGAAATAAGAGAGATTTCAAGTTAATTATTCAAAAGAATACATGGAAAATGATGGAGCTGTACATTTTTAAGCATTGCTTTCTGCTTGGCAGGGTCAGCAGAGTCAATGCTGGTAACTTCTGCCTACTGATTCCTGATTTTGGAACATTTCTTAGTAGCATCACAGTTACAAGAATTCACAAAAAAAAMCTGACAAAGCCCTAAGTTCCCAAAATACCATCTCATTCTGAAGACCAGGAGGAAGAGGAGGAAGAGGAGAACAATGAAGAGGTACATGTAGTATTCCACTACCTGAATTAAAACTCCCACACATAACAAAAATGCAATTGGGCTAAAGTTTGTTCGCAGCATATATAGGAGCTAAAGAAAGAGTTCTAAAGAGAAGTTTTGCTTTGTCTAATTCATTGTGTAGCCTAAAAAAAGGTTCTCCCACACCAGCTGTGAACGTTCAATACAGCATTTAAAGACTCAGATGTACCTTGACCTTTCTGGAGACTCTTGTGTACTGTTCTGCATGTCACCACGTCCAGACTGGATCACATTTGCCCTAATAAGAAAGTGCATCAAAGACACTTTAAGCCTTGTTTAGCAATAGCTTGGTTTCCACACTGAAGTTTGCCTCCTGCTTTTTATGGGACTGCTAATAGAAAAAATTTTTAGGCGTGTTGGTGAAACTGTACCGTTACTTTCAGCTAGTAACATTGGTACTGGATGGTGCGTAGCTGTGTTATAGGAATATGATATCCTGGTGTGATATTCAATGCAGGAGTGCAAGCACGAGTGACGAACAGAGAAGTCTGGAGTAGCATAATGTGCTGCAGCTGACCAAGATGAAGAGAATAAAGTGGACTAGCATTATCTCTTATCAACACAAATACGTTCAGAGAAATTGAGAGCTATTGTTTTCCCTTTCCTGCTTTTTCCCTCCACCCTGTTTGTTTCTTAACAAACAAATTCAATATTCAGAAAACTAACACCTTGATAGCCACGCCAGCACGCAGGAACTGTGAGTCATTAGAAAGCAGTTCCAGCTTCCTGTACCAGTGCATTAGAAACCTCTGTGGGAAGATGAGGTTGCACCTACAATATTCTTGTGTTTCATTTTTAGGCAGCTCATTTTGCAAGTGGAAGCTGGCAGGACGCTCCCTTTTCACCGTGTGTACACAGCATTTCCTGCACAGCTCCTGCCAACATTGGCAAAGAACACAGCTCTTCTTTATCAGGTACAATACTCTAAGAGTGATAATTACATGACTAAGCGTGACGCAGACCAAAGCACAGTTGTCACCTAATGCCATCTTAAAAATGGAGGCGATTTTGTTGTAAATTCACAGCCTTGGGGGACACAGAATCACCAAGGCAGCTCGCCTGCCATTCATGGATCAGTACTGGTCAGCCATACACATGCTACAGAGGCACTTATTTCCCTTAGTATTACCATCACAAGCAAACACAAATGATTCTTTCTTAAGGTTGGGTTTTTTTTTTTTTTTGGGGGGGGGGGGAAGGGAAACACATCTGGTTTCATGGCAGGTGCCATACCCATTCACTTTTTGACTGTTGATGGGCAATGTATGGTTGAAAGAGGAAGTTCCAGTGTCAGACAAGGTCTTAAAATAAAACTCCACTTGGCTGTCATTTGCAAGAACTTTATGGTGATGAATCTGGTCAGTTAAGTCTATCTAACCTGACTTTGCAACACACTAGCTTGGTACAATTTGTATAACGTTTGCAGGTAATTTTAATGTACCTTCCAGTGTCACATCCGCTTCCTACTGGAATGGGACAATAATGGTATTTGGAACAGAAAATGAAAGGCACGGGGACTGAGTAGGCAAGCTCTGTAAGTGTGCCGGAGACCGTGACCAGAAGGGCCAAGAACCATGTTTAAAAGGGTGCTGGCCCCTGGTTTCCTTTAGGGAACTATCTGTCCTACCTCATTCCTTACAGACATGCCAAATCCGGCTTTTGGATGCCCATTTGTTTGGTGCAGACACACAACATTTTTACTTTCGAGTTGATTAATCCTTAATTTTGCTTTGCAGAAGGGAATCGAAAGGGATAACATAGCGCATAGCTTTTCTGATATATCTGATTCTGAGGCCTATTGGAATTTAAATGGCGACATTTCTTCCATTGCATGTTTCTGTTGCCTTGCAAGTTTGGAGCATCGCACATTACAGCTGTTTGACTTTTGTTCTGCTGATTTGGCCCTGCATCATTTGGATGGCTCGTGACCAGAGGCGTTATGCCTTGCGTAGTTCCCCATTCCTTCCTGCTTATGGGAACATCCTGCTTGTCCTAAGTTTCTTTGCAGGGCTAAATATCTCCCCAGAGGAAATCTTCCCTACAATCCCACAATCAGTTCTCATCAGCTTTGGCTTAAACCCATACTGACTGCCAAGCATGCCTCTTGGCATGAAGGTAGGAATTCCACATTTTCTCATTCCCTAGTTAGGTGAGCCAGCCTTCGAGAGAAAAAGAAAACTGTATTTTTATTCTTGTGCTGTGTTGTACTCTCCCTCAACCTGCGACACCCAGCTCCATCTTAGGAATGATATGAGGAACAAACCAAAATTACTTGGCGAAGGCATTCATGAAACACACGCAGTTTGGTGTTTATGTTTTCAACCTCTGAGGGCAGGTCACCTGCAAAGTCCAATTCTCATTGTTAAAGCTGGGGAGCTTGTTCCAGGCCTATCAGTTTATCGTAATACAAGAATTTGATTTTGTAAGAGAGCCCAGAGTGGCGAATCTGGAGTCCTGGAGCCTGCACAGGACTGTGTTGTTGGGAACACTTGTCATTTGATTTGTCAAAGACACTTCAATGTGGGACGTGGAGTTTGGAGGGGGTCGTGCTCTATAACTATATAGCTCTTTCTCTTAACTTAAGAAGAAAGTTAAACTTTCTTCTTCCTATGCTAACTTAACTCTTAGGGAAACCAGTCATTTATTGTTACTGAAGTACAGCAATTAGATTTCACCCCCCATTTCCTGATAATGCTCAGACTCAAAGTTCTGTTCAGCACTGACACAAAGCAACTCTTGCCTCCAAAGKCTTTGCAACCTGAACTCCCTAATTTACACATATATACAATATGGCCACTGACTCCCTTCTAAAGCATGCTTTTTTTTTTTTTTTTTTACTTCTTTAGACAGAGATCTAGGTCCTTACAAACTATCAATTAGCAAACAAGGAAAGGTGTTGCTTGTATACATCTATGAGTTCTGTGGAAAAAAAATAAGGTGCAAATGTGGTTTAATTGCAGATCTTCTATGCATTCACAGTCTGGCTGTTGCTAAGGCAACATGCGATCGAGAGACATGTGAAGGATAAACAAGAATCTCTCCAAGTTGTGATATTCAATGAGAACGGTAAGGAAACAACCCAAGTTCATCCTAGTGTGGTTCTCTGACCTTCTCTTTAGCAATACAGTTAAGCATTTAGTCTTGCTGAACTAAAGCTGGAACCTGTTAGCAAAATACTCTAAGGATAGTTTTACTAAATATCAGTTGTGCAAACACGAGCACTTGATTTGCGCAGACAGCTACCTGGCTTGTCCGTGCAGTTGCACATGTGCTTTTGCAAACAGCTCAGCCGTGCGCTTGCTTCAGTGCTGGAATGAGAACAGACTTCTCGGGTATCACAAGCTTCATARCAACATGTGGGATAGGGATGGGTGGTGCGTTGATGCTCACAGTAGAGACCTTCCAGCCATTCTGTGAGCAACACAGACTATTGTTAAGGACCATACACAACTCCTGAAGCAGAAGTTTCTGCTGCCAAGAGCTTACCTTTGTTTCTACCAGTTGTTCAGCTCACTCTGGTTGCTATTTCGAGTAACTGGGTTTTGGACAGACAAGTGGAGGCCTGCCATGTATAGTAGAAGAGAGCATGTTCCATGTATTCAGGAGCAGCGACCGCTTTATGGGACTGCCAGTCTCCTCTGCATTTTCGGCCTCCGTTGCTAGGTGACAATGTTTAAGGCAAGATAAGTCACCTACTAAGAAAGGCATTTGCAGCCATAGGCAGGGATAATTATAAAAAAGGTGTCAAGACGGTACGGTGATAGCATCATGCCCGACAGATTTGTTTTCTTCTTATTACAGAAGATGACAAACCACATAATCTTCTTTTGGAAATCCTTGGCTCTGCTTAAGAGAATGCTAGTTAAATACTGGAGCTATTTTTGTGCTGCCATGTTTTTAATTCTCAGCTTCAATGGCAGCGTAGTGGCATATGAAATACTACACGCTGTGCTCTTTCGGTTCTGTGTGGCTCAGTATCAGGTAAGCAGAAAAATCAAACTAAYAGTGTCCTTTAGCACAGATTTTCAAATGGAGTAAATTGTCACATCTCTATTGATTTTTGTTGAGGGRAAAAAAAAAAAGTTTCTTCAACTTCAGTTTAATTTACACCATTGCGCCAGCCTGAATGAGCTGCCGCACAAATCGGCGCTGTGCCGTGCTCCTATTGATCCTRCAGACTGGTGCGGAGGGCTCCGGGAGTGCGATGACTCTTTCACCCTGCCTCAAGGTAGGAGCCTTATTTTAATAACTGAAAGATTGCTGGAACAATGTCACAGGAGGTCCAAGCAGTACCAAGCTCTGCTGCATATCAGGCTGTGKTGTTTACCAAGAGAAGGAAGTCCTTGCAGCATTAGCAGGATTTGCACTGATTGGTTTTTTTGAAAACACAGTTGCACTAACTTTCATTCTTCTATTTTGTTTGGTTTTCTCTTTTAAAGAGAGCTGGAACATATTTGCCAGTTGGCTAGAAATTATTTAAATTAMTTCTGGTTCAGTCAGTAGGCTAAATAATCCATTATTTGCATGGGATAAACAAGGTGTAAAAGATTCYTTAAAACAAAAATCCTGTTTAGATCCTTGTGACAGCAAATGGAGGAGAGAGGAGATTTATGAAACAAATAATATTTTCTCAGCTATCTTAATGCTTAGTTCTTAGTTCACTTTGCTTTAGGCCCTCTCCCCCTAGAATCCTTATAACACAACCCCAGAAAYATTATTCCTTGAAATTGCCACTGGCCCAAATCCTTTAGTTATTGTTGTTACTGCAGTACTACGAGGAGGCTCTTCCCACATCATGATACTGCACGTGTTCCAGTCTGGGAATGGGCTACAATCCATCCAGTTCTCACTGGGCTTCTGTTCCTAAAAACAGCCCCAAAGAGGGTAAACACAGTTTTGTTTGCTAGCACAGGAAAGCCCAGAACAGCATTTTAGATGCTGAGTTTTGACTGTGCTCACCTTTCTCAGTACTTCTTGCTTAGTGTCACRTTTAGGATTGGTTTATGTCAGAGTGCATTTCGCACTGATCTTGAGGAACCACACAATTATTTGAGGGCTAATGGCAATGGAGATGACAGTGTACCGCCACCAGTTTGACTACTGGGGTCAATACCAGCTGCCACCACCCACGACAGGGATCATATTTGAGAGCATTACTCAGGAGCACTTGGATTATGGGTTACTCAGCCGTATCAAATATTTTGTCAGCCACAGTTTTTACAAATTTGGATTGGAGGCGAGGAAATATAAGCAGAGGAGGCGTTTTCTTGTGAAGCGAGCCCCAGCAATGGTTTGCTGAGGCATTAAAACACCCGTAGTAAACTCCGTTAAACAGAAGACAATTTCTGATGCCATAGGCATACACAACAGCAGCAACATACAGATGTCTTCTCTTCCCTTGCTCTCTCCCCGTACGGTATCGGTGATATCAGACACTGCAGGTGCACACTGCGCTCTGAGGGCTGCACAACACAGCAGGAGGAGGATTACGGTATCTGCGGTTCTCATCAGTTCTCAGGGCTATCGCCCACTTGTACAGAAAAACAGAATATTGCTTTTAATGTTTCACTCTAAATAACAACATTGCTTTCTGACTTCTATAAGCACAGGTCTCATTAATATGGCAAAATCTTGTCTGTATAGTTGCACTGCTGTAAACTCCAACTATAGACACTCTTATTCCAGGAGTCTTTTTTTTTTTTTCCTTAAGTGTTTCTTAAAACTGTTCTCAAGCTGCACAAGCCAAGCCAGGATAATTTTCTAAAGGATAGTACATTGTAACCTACAAAGCATGCCTTCTTGTTTACTTGGCTTACTGCGTTCTTACAGATGTGCCTCACTGCTGCCATCAATGTTATACAGCACCATATGGATTCCTCTGTGCTGCTGCTCCACGTATGTTGGGCAATCTATCTGCTGTGGCGCCAGAGAAGGAAAGCAGTGGCTGAAGTCTGGCCAAGATAGTGCTGTTTCCTGGCCACTGTCATGGCCTTCCAGTATTTGCTGTGTCTTGGCCCTTCTCCTGCTCTCTGCAAAGGTTTGTGCAGTGCAATTTTTAGGTTTGGAAAACTGAGAGCACAGAAAAGACCCAAGAACRAACTGGGCAGAATGCAGTAGAGAAGGGCTGGAGGGTTACTGCCTTTCCAGCTCTGCAAGAGGAGAGCACCTACATGGCAAAGCAAGAGCAGGAGGCGGGATCGCAGTCAATAGTGCCCCTCGCTGTTCTTCGAGCTCCCACGGGATGCTCGTTCAAGAGCAGTGGTAGGCTGATGAGAGGACCCCACCAGCAAGTGGATGCAGACAGCCCTCCAAGCCTCAGGTCACCAAGGCTGTTTCCTTGGATTGGTTTTTATCTGCCCAACAGTCAGAAAAGCAGCAGTCAACTGTGATCTGCATGACAATCACCAAAATCTGGCCATGCTCCGGAGACATGCTTTTTCTCTCTGTTCCCCTTCAAGCAGCCTCTCCTCCCTTTCTCCCCTGCATCCTAAGCACCCACGTTTAAAGAGGGGTTAATTCCTYATGGTAGAAAATCACCATCCAAATCAAAAGTTTCCCAAGCCAACAGCTAAGATGTTAGGCTGAGGCCCACATACAAAAATGAATCAATCACACAGTATTATGCTCCTGACAACTTTATGGCCACAATTAAAAARTCTCTTTGCGTGCCACATTCTGCTGGAAGCAAAGGACACACGGTGCATTTTGGAAATCTGTTACCGAAAGTATAAAATAGCGATCACTGTTGTAAACCACTCTCCCATCAGTAGCCTTTCTTTCTCTCTACAAAGCGAGATGAAGAGTGTGGGTCGGGGTTCCTCCTCTAGCACAGCTGACTCCCCGAGTCCTCTCCCTGCCCACAAGCAGTCCGGACACCAGCATTCAACCACCATTCCACAGAGCCCAAAGAGTGGCAGAAGGTGGCAGCCACTGCAACGAAATATTTAAAACAGGGAACAATAAAGAGGGAAGGGATATCCCAGAGCTCAGTTAGCAACTGGCAGAGTTCAGCTAGTGCTAACTAATGACAAGAAGAGACCAGAAAGCATCTTGGAACAGACCCTGATGACCTCCTTCTATTATATCCCCAAATCACCAGTTGCTAAGCACTGAACTGCATGCAGAGTATGCAGCTGTAAACATCCATCTTCCTTTACAAAGGCTCCTGTTGACTTTTCCCAGGGCTGAAGTCGACTCACATAGCATCTCCCATCACTTGTCACCGGCATTAGAGCACCGTGAAGGTAGGTGCATGTTTATGGGCAGCTCTGCACATCTCACCAGACACATCTTTTTCCTTTACTGAAATGTCTCCGTTCCTACATTAAAAGTACAGAAACTGGTTTGAGGCGTTGTTTGTGATAAATATAACCCCTCTGCTAATAGCTTAACCATGGAGGGGCTCTCACTGGCCCATCCATTCCAACCTGGTTGAATGGCTTTACCTGCCTGATTTTGAAGAGAGACCTGAAGCCACCTACCATGATCCTACAGCTAAAGCTAAACTGTGACATACTTTTCTGGCTCTTCTGTCTTTCCAGATGACTTGACTTCTGCTTTCTGCCTCCCTCCAGTGGCAAGTACTGGAGGACGAGAGTAAAGCTTGAGTGAGAACACAGGCAGGAGGCAACACGGAGATCAGTCATGATTTAGRCCGGGCTGCTCTCAGCCGCTACAGTCCTGCGCCAAACCTGGTGCACTGCAGGTAAGAGCCAGGGAGCTATTGGAGGAGAGGAAGGATCTTTTGATACTGATTGAGGAGATTACAGAAGAGAAAGGCAAATACCAGCAGCTCAGCCAGGACTAACACAGAGATTGCTGTTCTGCACAGCAGATGCTATTACAGACTCTTCTTTCTTCCATTGTCTCTCATAACATGTTTTTAGGCTAATTTTACATGTTTTGTGATTTTGTGTGATTTTTTTTTTTTTTTTCATTTTTCCTGGCTATCCCACCACATAATTTCCAGAAAAACCAAGAACTGACTGCAATTTTCTTGAGTCATTACCTTACATTTGACAACTGTATCTTCAACATATAGTCTTAGTCTGAAGAAACTGGGAGACACTCCCATTTCTCTTSACAGTTCGCTCTACCATCTAATGACTTTTCTCCCTTTAAATAATAAGGTAACCCAGTGTTGTCAGGCTCTTCTTCCAGACCGCAGTGCTAGTATTAGCAATCCAGTAGAGTGCCCCTGTCTTATGTGCTTTGGAAGTAGGCAGATCACCATCTAATTATGTGAAGCCATAATATCAGAAAATGGGCTACTAAAGAATCCCCAATGATACATCAAAACAATACACTATACAAAAGTTTTGAGCATTTTTAGGTATAGTTCATGCTGCATGGACAATTTCCAAACAGCATTTTATGATATGTCTACAATGAGTAAATAAAATTATTTATGAAATTTAAGTCATCTTTAGAAGCAGCATGCAAATCCTTGAACTCCTTTTGCTTGATGGTAGTGCTGCTTGGGATCACAATTCTGTAACTGTGAAGAGTGGAAGGGTTTGGCAAGCATATTGTCACAATTAGGAGTATATTTATGCATTCAGAAAACAGCAGCGTTTAAAAAAGGAAAATCCATCTGTTCTATGAGGACTGTTGGGGAACATAGTCTGAGCCCTTCTACTCCTACTCCTGTGATTTACCACAACTTGTGCAACTGACTACCAGTCTGGTTCTTCCCTCTCTCCTCCTACCACTCTGTTCTATTGGTAGAATCAAACACCGAATGCCAGGCTTTTGTTATCAGACTCTATCAACGAGCAGACTAATGTTACTGTGAAATCTCCCAATGTACTGCTAGGAGCTAGGCTAACAGTGCTTGGACCTACCAAATTGATAACCGTAGCCCRCTGTTCTGGTTTAGCAGGGGCTGCTCCTTTGTGGCAACCCAGGGGTGGCTGCCCGCTGCCCAGAGGAGCATTTCACGAGCAGTCGGGCTCGTTTCACACCGGCAGAGGAACCGAGCTGTTTGCAGTCAAGCTGCAGAAAGATGTGTTGCACAGAATGGAGGAAGAGAAGAAATCCCTACAGGCTACAAGAAGACAGCAAGTCTCCTGCTCATTTAAAACTGAATTGTAGAATACACGGTGTATCCCGCTGGTGAGCATTTCGTCTTTTTACCTTTCCCTGCCTGTTTGCTTCTTAGAGCGTCGCTGGCTCACCCCTGGTCCCGTTCATCCCTCTGACCTATCCCCGAGCCACAAGCTGCTAACCCGGCATGGTGGCTGCTACCTCGGGGGAACTGTCTGTGCTCGCCAAGGCGGTGTTTTTCTGCTAGGAGACACCTGTCTGTTCTGTCCACAGGGATGGTGGCTTCTTCAGGGTTTTCCAGCCAAGGGCAAATGGCTCAGCGATCAGATCCAGGCCATCTGCACATTAAGGCTTTAGTTGATACCATAATGGCACTGGTGCAAACAGCTAGCATAAACACACTGCATTAGCGTAAACTGGGATTGACCCCTGTATTTTCTGTCACAGGCTCTCCAAAAAGCCCTGGCACTAAGACAATATGTTCTGTAGACATGCCAGTGTGAAAGCCTTACAATAAACAGAGCCCATTAGAGTCCTCCACTGGAGATGTCTCTCTGCAGATGAAGAGAAGACAAAGTAGTAGAACTTCCCTTGAAAAGCGAGGGGAAGAATGTTAGATCTAGATCCACATAGTGACCCTGATCCGTGGCCCAGCAGGGATGGAACAGGGTTGTCCTGGCCYGTGTTTATCTGCCTGGGTGCTACACCACCATTTCTTGGTGGAGCACCATTAGGGACAGCACGTGGACTTTCCGTGCTGGAATAACAAGGTGCATTTTGATTTTACAGTTAAGACTGAGTGAAGCCTTCTCAATGCCTTTCTAGGTGAACAAAGATTGACCAAACATTTCACCTTATCTGCTGCAGAATCTCACAGATGTTTCCTTGCAGAAACCTTAAGCAGAATACCAAATGTTTCAACATCACATACAAAGCTGGTCCAGAGCCAAACCTTTACGATGTTTTTTTGTGTTTGCCTATAGCATTGCATGTGCCTGTCAAATCCGCTTCCTGTTTTGGATATTAGGTCTCGGGATGGAGAGCTTCCAAATACTAGCCAGGTCCAAAGTAAGCTGTGCGCCGCAAAAATAAAAACAATAATATCAGAAGAAGTATAAATACTCAGATGAATAATTGTCTCTCTATTATTTCCTGACTTGCAAGCTTACGTGTGTTCATAGGAGGGGGGCAATTTTAAAAGACATATGCTAAATTCCTGCTGGCCAAAGATAAGGTCTTTGTTACTCTCACAGCCTTTACATCTTACACACCAAAGCGATATCCAACAAAATATGCATTTAAGACCCATCCCCATCCCTTCTGATATTCCTACAATGGGCTTTGGATTAGGTTTGTGAGTTTGTCCACTGTTAATTCTGCTGAAGACAAAGGGAATGCTATGTTGCTATCACTGGCAGTATTTCAGACAGATATGAAGAGTGGCTAAATGTTATGAAATCGCTTGTGAAGTACAGTTCAGAAAGAAGCATGTTGGTGGGATACCCAATCGTATGAGAAAGAGTGTGACAGTCCGATGGGAAAGTCATGTGTATGAATGTGAATGCCCTTAACAAACAAATGGCTGGTATTTGAAACGTCAGACATAGAGCCAGTGCTTCCTTGGCTTTAGTTTTAACCTTACGTCTTTAGGAAAAATACTTCCARATTTGCAATCTGGATTTATTCATTAAGGCTGGTTTGACAGGACATCAAAAATTGTAAAATACAGTATAATAAAAGTATTTGASTAGCTGAAAAAATAATTTAGACTAAAAAATGAACTTTTCTCATTTCTTAAGTAATTTCTAAATCAAATCTGAGTTTTCTGATCATTTCTATAACACTGAAGTCGCAGACTCTATGCCGCAGAGCTGTCACGAGGACAATGTTTGTAAGATACTGAATTCAGATAAAGTGCACATTTAATTTAGAGCAGTTATTGCCTTAATTTTGTTTTCAACCAGTAGGATGAAATTAATCAAAATAAGACAGAAGAAATGTGAGAGTTTGAAGCAAACCACTAGCCCTGTGATCCCACCAGAGGAAGAGCAGCATCTTCAAGATGCAGGTAAAACAGCAGCATCACGTTGTGTCTCTGTCCCTGTTCTCTCCTTGGGTTCAGCAGAAAAATGATGGCACAAAGAAATAGCGGCTGAACCGCACCTCGGGGAAGTTAAAAGCCAACGAGCCATTACTAGTAGGAAAGACGATGCGTAGAAGTGGAAACAACCCAGCCTGCCGGAGACGTGTCTCTGCACACAGCCACGACCTGCAGGAACAAAACCCTGCTGCTCTCCCATAGCTGCACAAGAGCTGCCCTCATTTAAGGGAAGTGTGTGTATTTTAGCAAGATGTGTACAATTTTCCACTCTGTCCCTCCCAAACACTACCGTTGCCCAACATACTTCAATGTACGTGGAAAATTATTTTCTTCCCAGATGTTCCTATTTAGAGCTCAATAACTGCTTTAAACTATATTAAAATTACATTAAAAATACTAATGAAGAGAATAAAAACATTAACTGTATGTTCCATTATGCTATAGTTAACTTGTACTAAAAAGTTAGACATACGCACTAAGATGTCCAACGGCACACGCATGATTTACAGGCACAGTTCCTTTGGATTGTGAGGAGAATTGTCTTTCTAAATCTACACAACTCTGAACTCCACTGTTTTTCTAGTTGTTTTAGCAATTTGAAGTGGTGGTTAGCACCTCTTTGAGGCTGAGCRTGAAGAGGAGGAGGACCCAGGGTACTCAGGAAAGCACAGGCGAGATATTTGCCGCTTGACAAGAGCCTTCTGTTATCTCTGTCTAAAATTATCACCGTCTAATTTTTTTCTGATAGGTTCAGAGATGTTCAAAAGAACACATTTGAKCCACGATGCTGAAGAAGTTAGTGGAGATGAAGCGGCAGAAAAGACGGAAGCTGAAGACAGCATCAAAGGCAAGATGGCAGAGATGAATCCTTCACCTGCTTCCTGGGCTCAGTTTCCCAGCCTGGAGAACCGTTCATTAGCTGCAGCAGATCATATCCTTTCCCCATCAATTCAGAGGGAGCAGGCARGCCATTAAATGAAGTTCCTGTTACAATCACTGCCAGTGAACTGTTTCTGAACAGGCAAGAAAAACCTAAAAGCAAACCCACCTATGACAATACGCATGTGATCGGTGCAAAACCTCTTAAAAAAAATATACTAATAGCACTTAATAGCTTCCAGTCCTCCAAGAAGGACTTAAATTACCCCATCTTTTTTGGCTGTATGTAAGTCAGTTGTCCTAAATTGGCATTCCTGCATTGACAGAGCACGTGTGCCAGCTGTGAGCGTGTGCCTGCCTCGCGGGATTGCAGCCCCGGCCGGGGCTACCGGTAGTGCCACATGCAGGAGCTGATGCTCCTTTTCAYGCTGCACATTGTCTCTCTGACCTTTTAAAGAAAATTAAACTTTTGACAAAGTAATCTGGCAACTGTTTAGTGCCCTGTTTGATGTGTAAGAGTAAACACACCCTTGTAACTTAGGGGGGTTACCGAGCAGGTGCCATTTAGATGATTTAACTCACATCCTTTTAGTACCTATAAATCAGCCTAGTATAAATCTGGTATCCTGGACTGTGATTATCAGTGACTGAGTCAGCAAAAGCTTTTCTGAAAGACTTGGTTAACATGCTGTTACCATCTCACACCTGCAGTCCTTAAGAGGTTCCATTATGCCATCCCCTGGTCTGATTTACTTAATCATCTGGGTTAAAAATGCTGTTTAGCAGTCTCACACCCTTTTTCCTAGAAAATAAAAGTGATTAATTTGACCTCCTCCCCCYGCCATGGTTCAGGATATTTCACGACAATGAACTGGAGGAGTCAGAGAAGTTTTATCAGTCTGTCTTGTGCTTTGCTTTGTACAATGCTATGGTGTCCAAGTCAGAAAGGCTTTGCTATTTCGTGATCATTCTGAGTCACAGGACTTCTGCTTCAATTCTCACTTTSGTTCTGTCCACTTTTTTTTTCTGGGTCATTTTATCTGTTCCAARGCCAACAAAATCCTTCTGGATAACAGCTATTATTTACACACAGATACGTTTTTCTTACTACTGCTAAAGTTTTTCTTAGTATTGAAGTGATTAACTTTGCAAACAAGACATTTTTGAAGTACAATGAATGTCCTTTAGGACCAATGTTAGAGTGGATTAGCAAGGATATAAAACTTAAAACATTTTGCTCATGAACTGTAGACAATTCATTGACTTCAAAATGACAGCTGAGTAAAAAGAGAAAATATTTATCCACCCTAAAGTTTCACTGGCTTTCAGAGYGAGACTTGTTCTCCAGAGTTTCAAACCGTTAAGAGTGTCTGTTGGAACCACCCCCTATACTTAAAAGATCTGCAGATTCCTCTGAGAATAACTATAGTCCAAAATTCCAGCTGATTTTTTTTTATTATTATTTTTCCCTCTCTAGATAACTGTAGTTGTCAAATATTTTCACAGTTYGGTTTTTTTCCCCTGGACCACTAAATTGTATTGTGCCATCAATGCAGAAGAACCATTCGTTCTGCCAAATATTGTTGGGATTGAGAAGGCGGCTGGCTATGTGCACTTTGATCTCATCCAACTGCTTGCTTTGTTATTTCACAGTTCAATCCTGAAGGTAAATTTTCATACATATGGAGAGGAATATTTTTTTCCTTAACTCTGATGTATGTTTGCAGTTAAATTAAGGGCCGCTGAATGTACTTTGTCTTACTTTTTGTTATAAATCCAAARTTGACTTTTTTGCTTTAAGAAATATGGCCTCAGCATCCAAACTTTGATTTGAAGGTGAATTTAAGATCTGTCTCTCAGCTTTGTAAAAGCCTAAATCATGCACCTAAGCACCATTGTCCCTACCTCCCATAACACATCACAAAGAGGCCTGAATGAGAGAGACGCTTTGCTCCCTCGAGCTGACTGCTTTGCTCTACCACTAGGAACATGATGGGAGTTTCCTCTGACCTACACCCACTCTTCTTTGTTTGTCTGCTTGCTTTTTGATTCAGCCTTAACAAAGAGGTCAAATCTGTTACTTTTAAGTAGTCACCCTTTTCTTTCTTTAAAATGAAATTCTTTAAAATACTCCAGCAAATCCTATGCTCCGCTCATTTCCAGGASGTTTAACAGAAACCACGTGGCTCAGCTTTGGTACTTGGTCAAATGCGTCTATTTTAGTTTGTCAGACTATCAATCACATCAAGTGTGGCTATAGCCCAGTCCAGTCCTAGGCAACATTCGGATGGAGATACAATTGCATCAATCCTTATTTCAGGGGTAAGCACAGCAATGATATTCAGCATTTACAACAGAGTATGAAAGCTGCAAGCCCAGTCCTACCCAYAAAGGAGCCCACAGCACCGTCCTGCCGTGGCTTAGCCCAGGATATTTGCAATTTATGGAAAGTATRCCAGAAATTCTTTGCAGAAAACAAAAACAACGTCTGAACGCTATTGTCTGACCCCTAAGTAACAACCTTCCCCCTTCCTTCATGGAGGACTGGTCCAATTCTAAATAATTCCTCCATGAGTATTTCAGACACATGGTCTCATTTCTGGCAGCCTCCCCTACGCTAAATTCTCTCTGGTGCCTGGACAGCTGCTTATTCCTCCAGCTTGGGCCTTTGAGATGTAAATAGTGTAATCCGACTTCAAGAGGCAAGGAAATATTAGCAGAATTTAATGTAAATATTGTATAAATCATCCCAAAATAGCATGGCCACAGGATGAGCCAAAGACACTAACTGAAAGTTAAACAGACTAAGTAAATATAGACTAAATATATTCCCCTCCTGGAATTGCCACTGGAATGGATCCAGAGAGGAAATAGGTTAAAATGCAGTCTTGTGGCAGTGATATTAAAAAGGCATTGGCCCATTTGGYGACATTTATAATGAATTTTATGTACTCCATACATTTTTAATACATGCTGAGTTAAATATTATCAAATCTATAAAAAGATTATGGAAAAAAAATGTCTGGTTTCATATGGGTGGACACTGCCTAGAACTCTCTCTGTGGGTTTTGTGTAAGAGAAGTGTTTGAAAGAAAACATGAAAGGAAAAAAGAAAAAAAAACAAACACCCGCAGTGCAGTTTTTGAACACTGTTACTTGCCCATTTGGAGCCTAGAAGTCATCACTCATCAAGGCAACAGAATTTCCAGGACAGGAACCACAATGGGGACCAAGGAATGAGATGTATTAATTCCATCCCGTGCAAATGGAGAAAAATCAATTTGATTGTCTAGTGCGGCTTTGTGCAGCTTCTGATTCAGTGTAGTGTAAGTATGAAAGGACCCTTTTCTTTTATGGATGTTTTTTTAGCAGGTCCCTAGCCACTGCTGTAGCAAACATGGTTAATAGTAGTTTTGTGCATAGGTACTAGAAGATAAACAGATGCCCCRACTCACCTGGAACAGTCCTGGAATGCAGGCATTTGTCTTGATAGCCCAAAGACTGTTTTTCAAAAAGCTACTTTCTCCAAAGATTTTGTCCAAATTACAGACAGGGTGGGATTTCCATGCCCCCCGCTCTCGTACTGTACCCAAGGAAAGCCGTAAGCCCCAGACACCCAGCGGGGCTCAGCTACCCAGCAGGATTCAAACCAGAAGCTACAGGTAAAGTCCAACAGACCCAAAGGGAACCAAGATGGGTCTGAACTGACACAACCCTCAGCTTCTCTAGCTGGATCTGCGTTCATATGATTTATATGCTAACATTTTCATTATGAAAGGCTGGAGGGACTCCAAGAAGGTGAGCGACTCCTGTTGTGCAATCCCTTTTCACAAAACTTCTGAAACAGCTGTGGCAAATTAACTAAAATTTTCTTTCTCRGCAGAAATATCCTCAGCCTACGGGGCAGGAGAGGAAAGTGATTGTGAAATGCAKAATGGGGGGCTGCATTATCCTCATGCTGAGCTGTACCGTCTGGCCTCCTTTGCTCCTTGTGCCACTTCTTCAGCCCGTGGCAGGGGTGAGCAGCCAGGTCTCGGTCAGACTCCCAGGGAGGGGTTACAAGGTAAGGGRTTCCTCTGACCGAAGCCTGACACACAACTATGAGTCCAAAACTCGACAGCTAAGAGGCAACACCAGAGAAAGTCCTTGAACCTTTCTGTTAACTGCAGGCTGTTCAGTCGCACGTATAAAGCAGCAGGGAGGAAAATGTTAGAAAAAAGGCAAGGGAGAATGAGAAATCTGGATGCAGTGAGTCCCGCTTAAGTTTCTTTCTGCCTTCCAACGTTACAGATTTTGTTTGCTTTAGTAAATGCTGTCCCCGATGCAGGAGGGGGTACTTGCAGACACCCACCAAACAGGTTTACCAGGGAGGGTTMACCCTCGTTGGCGGTCAGACCACAGCATCCTCCAGAACAGCTTTTTTCTCTATTTCTGCTAAGGGACTAGGCTAATTCACCTCCTCAGGCTACATGTAGCTCTGGTGCTATAAAGGCTGCACTTAGAGCACCCTGTCAGACTCTCCTCCGAGTCATCATTTGCCATGAGTTCTCAGCAGAGGACTTTGATGCCTTTTACTCAAGCAGCATACAACGACCTGACAAATTACTGTGCCCTTCACCCAGAAACTGCTGTCCAAGAACCAGATACATAGAACACACGAGTGCGGGACCCCGTATGATTTAAAGATGCGCACAGAGCACAGCATTTGTGCTCGGCACTGCCCTCGCTCCTCTACCAGAGCTCTCGCAGGTACCTTGGTACCGTACTCAACCCGGCTACCACATGGCATCCAGCAGCGTACGAGACTGTATCGGCGCATCAGAGGGAGCACGCTCGTCTCTACTGCACCATGTAAACRCTCTCCCAGGGTCAGTACTGCCCAGCAAGGGTTAATCCCTAAGCAGTGTTTTGGGTAGRTCCATCTTTCCTCTAAGGGACTGAGCCCTCAATAAAACTCTGGTGATGTGCCTGTCCCCAGTCCTCAATTCACACAGYATTTAGTAGTGCCAAAATGTGGTAAAATATGCCGTTAATTTGTTCCGAACAAAATGCAGCGCAGCCCTGTGGTAAGGTTTACAAGTTGAAGATAAATCAAAACATCAGAGACAGGTTTTTCACTGACTGAGCACATTGGTCTGGGACAATCCATAAAGCACCAACTCCTCTTTAACAAGTGAACCAGATCACCCTTCTCCTCCTCTCCAAAGCCTGCCATGCAGTTGATAGCAAGCTACTGCCCAGACGACGTTGTTGTCACCAAGACAAAGAGCAGCACTGGTCTGCTGTGGACCACCAGCCCCCAGAGCTGGGTGGCCATGGCGGAGGAGCTTGCTAACTCACCTGCTGCCTACGTCAGCTTCCACTGGACCATCCTCAGGTAACAGCAGCACAGCTCCAAGGAGGAAAGGAGAAGAAGGAAATGAGGAGATCTCCTGGGGGAATATATTAGCTTGTGTCTAATGGTCAACCTCCTCTTAAAAGTGCTGGGCCCACAGCTGTAGTAATTTAAGCTCTAATTCCTAGAAAACAACCTAGAGAGGCAACTCCCTGGCTTTGTGCAGCTTCTGGAGCCTGGTGTCAGGTCCTGTGTGACCCTGYTCCATCTCCTGTGGTTGCTCAGAAGGCAGCCAAGGAGCAGGAGGACATCTGGGAAGCCGGAGTTTGGGAGCCCCCAAGTTTCAGTTCTTTGCTTAAATACCGAGGTGATCTTCAGCAGCTCACTGAGCCCTGTTACCGTTGGCTGCTCACTGAGCTGCTTCGTTACCCTTGAAGGGCTGGTCCAGGGTACCCGGCYGTGTGGAGCACCCAGGCCCTAGCAGTGTTACCAAACTGCAGGTGCACGCTGCCCACCGTAGGAGTGTTTCTGTTTAAAGTTGCTTAAGTGGTGCCAGAGGATACTTCAAGTGTAGTCACCTAAATCCACCTCTGGTGCCTGGAACTGTTCCCCGTGAATAATGGTACCGGAGGGGACGGTAAAGCTAAATGTGTTTGTTAGTAATTGTGGCACACCCCATCAGGACGGCCATAGAGGCAGTAAGAACATCAGACAGGTTTTGCAATGTGCTCGTTTCAGGCTGCACAGTGATTAGCAGAAGAGGGTAGCAGCTGCAGAGACCAAATTCCAGCTTTGGTGCTCGATGCAGACTTATTTCTCTTTGGTAACCATCCCAAATTAATTTCCGACACTGAGTATCTGCCACTCCTAAGGCAGTTTTGGGATCTCCYCTTTTGTAGATTGCCTCCAGGTCTCATACCAAGATGCCTCAGAGCGAACGCTGCAGCAGAAGCTAAAATTGCCCATTGCCTGAAAGTAGGCAAGTAAATCCAGGTGGTGGAAGCTGGTCTTGGAGGAACTAAAATTCTACTTGTTAGGGGCTTAAGAAACACTGTGARCTTAATGGGAATGATCCCAGTGCAAGCTCTGTGAAACACAGAAGAGAGAGAATCATTTATTTGGTAAATATAGCTCACAGACCACTGTCTTGTGTAGGTCCTAAGCTTCTGCTCTAGCGAAGCTAGATCTAGCAAAGATAGATAGACCTCTATCTAAACAGGAGGAAATAATAATGTGCATCAGGAATAGCAAGAGATTTTATTACAGAATTGAAAAAAAAGTCTTGATTTTTATTTTTTATCTCTGGAACAGAGGAAGCATTGGACCTTTTTACTCTTAGGTGTTGGATTGATTTTACTCTGCTTAAGCAAACTTAAGCTGGTTTTCAGTTTTTGATTTCCTAAATATTTATCCCATTTGCTTTTCAGGTACTTYGTATTAGATTTCTTTAATCCTAGGTATTTCTTTTTAAAGAAGGCACTAWTAAGTGCCTTCCAAATTAAATCCAGCAAAATGATATGCTTTGAGACACAGGGAAATTGAAGAATATGATAATCAGTCATCAAAATCTAATTTCTCCTTTATCTGGGCTTGTTGCATTCAGTGAACAACATTAGAATTTAGCCTTATGTCACAAAACCGCAGGCTACTTTTTATGTAAAAATCTGCCTTATGTTGGCAAAACACTAAATTTCAATATTAGAATTGATTCATTTGAAGAGTGTTTCTACAGAATGGAGATTGAARACTTGATTTCAGAGCACTGAAATTAGAACATTTTGCCATTAGCTTCAGTGGTCAGCCTGAGTCAGTAATGACAGTAACTCTTCATCAACACATTTCCCACAACAGTTCTTGGTACCAGACAGTGCTTTATACTGAGTGTCTAGAATAACCAAAGGCAGAACTCATTTATATATAGATCTCCTAAAATTATGATCAAGTGGACCAGGGAAGCAAAACAGAAAG
Organism: Oceanodroma leucorhoa; assembly: GCA_030449065.1. Classification (NCBI taxonomy): domain Eukaryota; kingdom Metazoa; phylum Chordata; class Aves; order Procellariiformes; genus Oceanodroma; species Oceanodroma leucorhoa. The sequence goes on from JASVER010000063.1 coordinate 1,833,324, forward strand.
GGAGAAGCAAATATAGGAAGTAATGAAGTTCTGTTTTTTCATTTAAAAAAAGTTACATTCTGCCTAAGAATCAAATATAGCCACAAAACCRAAATGAAAAACGTTGTTTCTTCTCCCTTCTGCGTTAAGCTTTCCACGAGGTCTTTAATCAAAAAGACTCATGGCTAAACCAGATGCGTACCTCATTGTTGGAACTCCATCTAAAACCTAGCACCAGTTCTCTCCAGAGATTACCTCCGACACAGGGAAAGGTGTAATTCATCACAACTCAGATTGACTTTATCTGCAAAGCAGCCAAAAGCGTGTGCTGGGTGGGATTTTTCACCATCAACGCTCTGGYTGAGCCAAGAAATGTTTCCAAAGGCTGACGCTTGAACCACCGGGCAGGGACCAGCGCTGATTAAAACTTGGTCACTCTGTTCCCAGCTCTGCCGCTGACATTACATAAATCGGGGCAAGTCATTTTCCGTGGGTGTCCAAGCCAAACTAGTGCCACTAAGCTCCTTGTGACTGGCTTATACAGAAACTGATACTATGCATCCCCGATTACTGTTGAATCAAACAAATGAAATGAATCAGTGTATGTTCTTCAGAACTGCCCCAAACCATTCAGTATAAGCTGTTACTCCATTAGGTCTGTTTTCAGATGTATGAGTGCAGGGAAAAGGAATCTGAACAGAGTAATGATGTCGCACACAAACTTTTGGAGCACTCAGTGTTCTCAGAAATGTAAATAACACCATGAAACACCACATGGGATATGTAAGCTGCTTTAATAATAATAAATTTATTAAGTGGCAAGAAGCCACTCTGCTTTGTAAACCGATTTTACTCAATCACAGTCCCTCTATTTTTTTCCTCATTTAACATGAATACATTCTGTAATTGGTATGTGAAAGATTTACGTAGAGATATGTTCTGGACCACTCTCGCTGATTTTACTGGTCAGAAAAACATTAAACATGCGGAAACAGCACCTTATTAAAACTATAGGCCTTTTCTCACTACATCTCCTTTGCTGCTAAGCTAAATTGTCACTGAGTAAGCCAAGTCTACAGAGGTTTTTYTCCTTGTCCTATGTTCTGAGATGTAGTGGGGCCTGCAGAAATGTCTGATAAAACCTCACRTATAATAAGTAATTCAGAAGGCTTTGTAAGCAATAGCTGCAGTTGCTTCTTCAGAGTAGAGAGAGCTTCTCATGCATTAATGCACTTAGTCAGGTTTTGTGAGGAGCTCAGAGGAGGATGTGCCCTCTTCCTGATACAGTTAGTTGAGCCTGGACTCTGCACCACTGATATTGTTCAGCAACTGTGTGCACCAATAATTTAAAAAAAACAAGAAATCAGGCTGTTTTTATCAGAAACAAGTAATAAATCCTATGATGATAGTAAAAAAAATGGCAATTTCTGATGTGTGACATGTTCATTGCTTGAGAATGAATCAGTGCAAAGTGAGGTAACCCATGCACCCCGTCACTTAGGGCTGGGGGTGCATTAAACCAGGCGCCGCCTTTTGGAATCCCTCTCCATGTCTTCAGTGGGAGAGTCTCCATTGCACCCTAGGGGGGACACCATGTTTAGCAAAGGGTCTTCAGATGCCCCTCCAAACAGGGACAGCAACAAAGCCACGCCATAGCCAGTAGCTCGTTCACCCTAGAAACAAACAAACAAAAACACACAACGATTTACACTTCAGATTGTGTAATTTGAATCTAGTTTTAATTTACCTACTCACTCAACAAGAGCAGTGATGGCGCACGGCCACAGCAAATATTCGGGGTCCCTGGCAGGCCTGCTCAGCTTGTGCTTCTGTATCCTTACTGCTATTGGAATCTGTCCCGGTTAGATTAAACCAACACATCGGTTGATTCACATGAGAACAGAGCTCGCACTGACTCGAGGGTGGATTTACGCTAGCATTGTTCAGGGCAGGGAACGTTCCATCCAACGTGAGCASAGTTTTGGAGTATGAGCTGAGTAAGTTGGGTTTAAAAAAATAGGAGACAGGGGGAGTAAATTGGCTTGTTTTTCAGGAAAAAAGAATATACACAAGTTCCATCAAAGGGAGGMGGGGAAACCCCCAAAAGGAAACAAATGTTTTCTCTGCTGCAGGTCAGCAGGCAGGACGATCAACCCTGGGCAATCATCTTAAAACAATATGGGTCAAAATGGAAGGGTAGGATTATTGCCATGAACAGAAAGCAGACAAGTTGTCGAAGTTTACAGTGATAAAGAAGTTGCTGATTAAAGTGACCGTTAGAGTATTTTAAAACCAAAATGAAAAATATGAACAGATGAAGCTACCAAAACAAAGAAATTCCCAACACAGATGCAGAGTCAATACTTTTCAAAAGAACTCTTCTCCACCTAATTCTCGCGCTTCGAATTTGATGGCACAGAATTCAGAGTATCTGCAGGCACAAGCAGTTTTCTTTACCCAGCTTGCTCGCCCAGGAAGATGTCAGAAGTCATATGAACATACTCACTGCATGAACAGGCGCAGCAATGTCTATATGGACCCAGACTCCAGGCCAGTCAAAGCCAATGTGAGAAGCAATGAAGAGCCCAGCACAGGAGCTTGGAGTATTGTCTCGGTCCTGTAGAAATAATAAAAATACAGTTGGTCTTGCAAGAAAAGAAAATGTCAATGTTTTATTTTTGCCTACAGAAAAGACAGTTGTGCAAATMTAGTTCAGAGCTTAATGAATGGCCCTAAAACACACTCTTGCAAACCAGCTATACTGTAAATCCTTTGACTAAATCCCTGGTAGCAGTCTGGCCCTGCTCAATTCCTCTTCTGCCCAAGCTCCTTTCTGCAGTGTTTTTGGAACTTAGCGCACATAGTACCTCTCAAACACAGCAAAAGCAGCTGCAGCAATCCCCGAGGCCTCTGTCCTCAATTTCCTGGTTTCTGCATTCCCAGTTACTGTCTCTGTTGGTTATATATRATGTAAGGAATCCTCATCTTTACTTCTTAAACAGTCTCCATCCAGGAATTTAGCATTCATCTTAGGGCCATGCTTAAAAGGCAAGCAGCCTAAAGATACCTTTGCAGCAAGATACCCTGTTTAAAATTGATGCTAAATATCAGTGTAGTGACATATAGGCTGCAAAATCCCCAGGTAAAAGACTCTGAAGACCATAACTATACAGCCCATTTCTAAAAGATTACAGCCCACATGAAGAGCTTTCAGCCAGCTATCAACAGGCCAGCACATTGTCTAGAAAACACACATTTTTATGTAATAAATGAAATTTAAAAGAAAAAWATCTTACTGCCACAGAGTTCTTCATATCAGCTACAGCAGAGGTAAATTCACTGAAGTGGAGCTCAGGGCAATACACAAGAGGATGGACCAAGTCTCCACAGTTCCTGCCAGCTTTAACACAAGCCTTTTCCCACTCTTCGTTATTGGTAAGGACAGCAGCGTGATACTTTCCTGTAGCAACTCCCTAGTGAGATATAAGACAAAATCAGGAAGGATTCATCTTAACTGTGCTGGGTAGGATAATGCTGTACTACTCCCTCTCAGCATTAACAGCTGCTTTCCATCTAACAAAACCACCAAGGAAAAAAAGTCTCAAAACTACTCCACAAGAAGGTAGTATCACAAATGTAGACAAAGACATTGTAGCTACTGCTGACTGTTTTAAAATTTCTGAAAATCCATTCTGCAGTAAAATAGCCTGCATTTATCTGGCCTATTCAAACCACTGTCCTGCAAAAATATTTCTTTATAGTTACTAAGCAAGTGAACTGTATCACTTTATAATTATTTATCCTTACAAATAAAATTAAATCAGCAATGAATTATAAATAAAACATTTAACACAGACACACAGAGAGGATACCCCAGCAATGTGTGTCAATCACACAAACAGTCTGAACGTAACATCCTCACTCATTGGAAAGGTTGCTTCCTTACAAATATACAAAACCCTGAAGCCACCATCACATCAGTTTTCCAGTAGGACAATGATGGGAAACTTTCAAAGGATTGATATTTACACCAACGTATGCAATATTCATGCTTCAAAAATTTGCCACCATTTCTCCTCCTGATAGGAAGACCGATTCATTTTCTAGAAAATTAAACCACAATATAACCTTCTATAAAACAGGAATGGATTTCAAAAAACAAAAGCATTAAATTTGTACCCTTGTGTCATTCTGTGTATGACTTACAATGTAAGCCATTAATGGACAAGAAAATCTCTAATCACCATCATCAAATCAGTTTTGCTAATTATAAAGCTACTGAATTGCAAACATTGAATACTGGATCGCTTACATCAGCTGCTAATGTCATCAGAAGAATGCCATTTTTTCCTTAAGTATGCAGAAGCATAGAAGTTGCATAAAGAACAAAAAAAACCTGCTTGAGTAATGCAGTTATAGATGTAACACATTCATGGCACACGTCGTGTGCACAGAGGATTACTGTTTACTGGGGTTGCTGTTGGCAACTTTCTCCTGCATGAGTTTTGGAAGCCACCATCAGTCACAACAGTTCACAGTATCTACCCTCCACAAAAGACTAGCAGGACAGAGGCAAAGAAGTGTATGATGTGCAGACAGGAAAAGGATGCACCCCCTGTCCGCTCGCAGCTCTGTATCAGTACCTGAGCTCCAGTAAGAGTGGCCATATCGAGAATGATATCAGCTCCAAGATCTTTGCATGCGTAAGCTACTCCATCAGCCAGTATCAGTCTACCTTCTGCATCAGTGTTATTGATTTCCACAGTTCTGGGAAGAAGAGAAGGCATTTAATACAACAGTGCTTCAGGCTGGAAGTTAAGACTCATCTGTCTGGACTAGAATACTGGATGAGAAAGCAGACTCAAACCTAACGGGCTTTCTTATTTGACTCTGCAAGTCTGTATGGCTGCTTATTCCCCAGCTGCAAGCATCCAGACAGAGCACACATGGAAGAGGGTTATAATACTACTGTCCCCATGGTTGGGTSTACTTGTTGGGCCTGCATAATGCCTAGCACGCCGAGCTGAGATTTTACAAATTACTGCCATACAAAGAGGTATCATACTCTGCTTAAAAGAAGAAGAGATTCTTATACAACGGTAGCCTGCCTCTGTGACTGAGACAACATAGACTACAGACGGACATAGAAAACTGGTTCTACYGGAAAAAATGCCTAAACCTGAGTACTTTCAGGAAACTTCAGCTTATGATATATGATATGTATTTTGATGTGTATTTACMTACCCAAAAGGAAACTGCAAGCACACTTAAAACTCACTACTATGGCTGTCTGAAATACTATTWTCAATATTTAGGGAAGCTGATGAGRGACAGGCTCACAATCTGCATGGTACTCGGATAAATAGAACCAAAGATGTTTCCTCTCAATGTCTCTGCGAAAAGGATAGATGCAATCTTACTTTCCAGAGTAAAGAACATGAATGTCATCAGGTCTTGTTGCACGTGGTCCAACCGCATTCTCGGCCAAACAAAAAACAGCATGAAGATTGTCTTTAAAACCCTGTAACAACAATAGGAGAGAAATGGCTTTTGATTCACATCGAACTAATTTATTGGGATTGAAATCAATGAGGGATTATGACTTCTTGACAGCAATGCCACTAATTACATGGAAAATCTGTGAGAAATGTCATATCTTGAAGCTGAGGCCAAGAGCTAGAGAAAGCGGGTGACGAGGTAACATCTAATACTGGTTTTAGAGTTCTCACTGGAGAGTGAATAAAAGCTGATATGTATGTGACAGACAAACAGGGAAGGGATCTAGAAAGCCCTTGTCAACTAAGCAGTGATCAGTACAATCTTCTCTCAGTGCCAAGGTATCCGAATTAAAACATTTTTTATATGCAGTGTGCAGATGTAACTGGAGGAGGTTTACGTTTAGTCAAACCTGATCCTCTGGGAAGAGCACGTTCAGCTCTTTACAGCCAGCTCCAGTAAGATCTTTGCAAGCACAACTCCAAAGCCCACTGAGCTCACCAGAAAACCGCCAGGCTCACCAAAACCAAACCCTAAGTCACTAAACTACAGTACTTGTGTATGAAAATCAGCAGAATACATCTCCAAAGATGCGATGCTTCACCCAACTAATTTTAATACAACTCTAACATAGACTCGCAACAGAGCTCACAAACAACACGTCTGGACTGCGTAACTCCTTCACCTTTCGTAGCCACAAAGGAAAGATCCAAGCAGCAGATRCTTTCAACGTGACAATTACAAAGGCCTGTGAGAGGACATTACACAGCCAGTCAGGACGCTTGGGATTATTTTCCAAACCCTGTATTTCCAAACCCTGCTTTTATTTAGTCTCCAATAACAACAAAGATACAACTGGGGCCATTTGAGAAACTGAGCTCCTTCCCATCATTTCTGCCCACACTGGGGAAGTGCCTACAGTACTAGTGGAAAATGATGGACACAATAATTGCTAATATGCAGCCATTTGTGAACTGTATACCTTTCCCAAAAAAAACAACCCCAGGTGAACAGATTCCATCTCTGAGAATTTTGTTGGAAAGTAACTTTGATCGTGGCAATCCTGGAACGTGGTGGTACTCCATGTCTCAGTGGACTTCCCAGCTGCCAACGACACAGCTCGCTGCTGTCCTGGTTCCAGCTGGGACAGAGTTAACTCTCTTCCCAGTAGCTGGAGAGGGTGCTGTGTTTTGGGTTTGGTAATGAAAGGACCATTGATAGCCCATTGATGCTTTGGTTGTTGCTGGGTGGTGCTTGCACTGAGGACATTTCAGCCTCCCCTGCTCTGCCAGCTGCGGGGGGAGCTGGGGGGGGAGCACAGCCGGGGCAGTTGACCCAGCTGGCCAATGGGGTGTTCTATACCATGTGACATCATGCCCAGCTTAAAAACCGGAGGGCAGAGGGGCTTTGGGGGATTCGTCTCACACCATTCGTTAGGAACACGTGGGGGGTGAGCAGTTRCATTGYGCATCGCCTGTTTTGTATATTCTGTTATTGTTGTTATCATTGTTATTATCACTGTTCTACTTTGTTTTATTTCCACTATTAAACTGTTTTTATCTCAACCCGGGGGTTTTCCTCCGTGTGCCCTCCCGATCCTCTCCCCCATCCTACCGRAGTSGGGGGTGAGCGAGCGGCTGCGGGGTGTTTAGTTGCCGGCTGGGGTTAAACCACAACAGTTGCCCTTCAGCATCCAACCTGCACCTACATCAGATCCATGCTATCAGGATCTATCCTCTCTCTTTCCATGTAAAACCAAAAATATCCAYGGGTAAGATGAATTTAGGTTGGGTCTTTCTGGGGGGTGGGATGGGGGRGGTGTTTGTTGTTTTGGTTTTTTTTTTAGTATATCATTCCTGCTGGGAGGCACACAGCATTTTCACTATTTTTTTTTCCCCCTTAGCCTCCTCTCTTCTGGCATATCCCATTCTGGTTTACTTTGGTTTAAAATCAAGTGCTTATATGGTTATGGATGACATTTTAAAATGTATGATGATTTTGTTATTTATACAATGACTGTATTGTGAGGTGGGATCTTAGGAACAGAAAGGGAGACAGAAGCATTTAACAAATAAAAATATAGTTCCTCCTTAACTGGGATAGCTAGCCTTAAAAATATCAAATTGCTAGGGAAACCAGGGTCAGTTTTACTGCTAATGTCTTGATAAAAGTCCGTAGCTGAAGAAATCTGGACTTGCTGAATCACCTCATGTTCTGAAGTCTAAAGGGCAAATGCATCAATCAAAACCTTTCAAAATAACGGGCAGTATCCAGAAGCCATGAAGTAACTTCGCAGTTTCCAGTCCAGCCAGTGGGCAAACAGCCTTGTTGATGAGATAACCTTCCATCTACGACCCTTTGCTCTTCCAAAACCGTCTGTGCAGCAAAAACCCCACTCTGTTCACAATCTCTCACTGGACTGTACCAAACTTTCCTCCTCCAAGTGGGAGATGTGGTTAATCTACTGTCAAAAAGTGAAAACCACCTTCCAGTATCAGTTGTCTTTTCCTGAATCTCATTCCATCTGTAGCTCTTCAAAAGCAGGATTCACTATGTTAACAWGCAGGTTTTCAACAAGAAGGTTTTCAACAACTTAAGTGAACTTTTTTCTCTCCTCCTTTGTGTTGGAAAGCTCACAACAGATGAAATGCATCTTTCTAGGAAAAATCACTTGCTTAATTTTGCTATCCAAAGCCTTTTTAAATCACACTGTAAAACTGTTGAACAGCATGTAGGCAGATATTTTCTGAAGATGGGTAATAACCTCTGCCCCTCTTCCCACGGAGCTTTCTATCCAACACACGTTTCCAACTTCAGTCTCTGTGACAAAGCATAGCTAATTTAAACCCCTTCCAGCTTTATATTATTCTTAAGAGCATTTAAAAAAAAAAGTCTTGAAACAGTAATGACAAATTCTTTCCACTGCCTATCTGAATACATTTTCTGTAGGGATTTCATTAACAGGTCTTCTTACATGAGGTTGTAAAATTAAGCAGTGAGATCATTCTTTTTATGATCTGTTTTATGATATGTTTTTACATATAAAGGCACACATTTCTTGTGAGGTATGACAGCTTCTTCAGGCTCTGTTTGTCCAAAATAAACTGCCAGTTTATTCATTGTTAAAATAATTGTGTATGAAATGACAGATCACTTACGTTCACACCTACTGTGATTGTGAATGCAACTGCTCTCAGTGCAGATAATTACACACAAAACTACTTYGGAAACAAGGTGTGAATCACCGGAAGAAGGTACCATACCCAGGGCTTTCCCAGACTCTCCCAAAGCATGTTTAAGTTCTAGCTCTTGTCCTTCGCAAACAGGTGACCTAACTTTCTGAAGGACTTAGTTATGGAAAGCCAGCCGTTTTGCCTAAGATGCAGCTCACAAATCTGTTTTAAATTTTAAGTCTCTGCAGATAACTGAAGTTTACAATCTTTCCACATCAAACATGCTGCTAGGGCCAAGGCACAGAGCTAAACTGTTGAGAAATGGGTATTTGGCACTGATCATCCCCTGGACAAAGCTTCYGTCAGATCTATGCATTAATCTGCAGTAGTAAATGTTCTTTGAACTTTGGATACTCCGTGAAGGCAATAGCTGCTCTGTCAGCAAGACTCAGTCACTGGATTTGTGGAGAGGGCAGAGTTTTACTGGCAGCAGCCACTTCTTTTCCCCAGTTCATACTGTTAAAGCACAATATGCATTTTTTTAATTCTTCATATTTCAATACCTGCCTTCCTCTCAGCTTCCCCACTACTTTCTGACCACAGCAGCAAACCAACAAGCAGCTCCTGATGAGACTAGAGCTGGCACTTCCCCAGTAGGTTAATATTAGAACTGTCACAGTATTTGCAATATGGACAGACTTCATATCCCAGAGTCACTCATCCCCTTCTTTGCTAAGGGGACGACAGCTGCCCCAAATCCCACAGCTTAAACAAAATCAGCACTGGATAACTCAAGCATAAATCCGATTCAAGGAACTAGAAACCACTCAGGCCACAGAACAAGCCCTGAAATGCGAGAAAGACTCTTAAAAAAAAAATCAGCACTCAAGGAATTTCTCACAATTCTCAAGATCCCGATAAAGATTTGAAATATTTTCCTGAAATAGCAGAAAGAGCAGAGTGGCTCAAGATCACTAATAGCAGTGGCAGGTCAGAACTTCAGGATTAGACTGGCCCTCATATCTGGGAATATATCCAAAAGCCAGACTGCTCCTTGGCAATACTGGGCTACATGATATCAATTAACACATTTTACTTACTTGCTTTACAGTGGCTTTGAAGGCACCCAAAATAGCAGCTGCTCCACCACAGTCTCGTTTCATTCCAGGCATAGTAGTCTGTTTAAACAGAACCATAGAATTTTTTTTTTCTTGTTGTGGTTTACACCAGCTAACAGGAAGAAAATTAACTCTACCCCAGCCGAAACCAGGACATTTCTTTAAAAGAGAATTTCACAGTAATGCCTGCTAAAACTAGTATTTCTGATGCTTCTGTAACTCTGGTCTTGACAGTGCTCAGCCGTAACAGAAACACAGAACACATGCATCTGCTTATTGGTGGATCTTGCCTTAGAACTGGAAAATACTAAACCTCTGCTGCTAATTTGTTAGAAAAGTAAAAAAAAAAAAAAAAAGGTTGTTTACAAGATTTGCACCGAGGCCAACCCAAATGGGTTTTGGATCTGTCTCCAAAATCAGAAATTAAACATCTTCGTTTCTACCTTTCTCCTAGCAGTGGGCAATACTTAAAAGGCAAAATATCAGGTAGCTATTTAACTTCTCTGAAAAGTGTTCCTTGAATCCTATTTGGTCTTCTCCCCTAGTAGTTTGTGTCCATATGGATGACAGTAGACCAACAGTTTACTCAAATAAACATACTTTGGTTTCCTACAGACATTAACTGAATTATTTCCATCAGGAAACAACACTGTAAGCAAAGGCAGCAGAAGAACAAGTGTTTATGTACCTTTCCCTTAATGCTGAGTCCTCCAGTGTCATACACAATACCTTTGCCCACCCATGCAATGGTCTGCGTAGCACCATCTGGGGTGTGACTGAGAACTGCTAGGGCTGGAGGATGCAGAGCTGCCTTGCCAACTCCGTAGATACCTGGAAAACAGAATTAAACCACTTGTGGGGAAGAAAGACTGTGGAGAGCAATCTGTGGCTATTTTCTGTAAAACATCTTGGGAATACTATCRGCAATAAAACTGTTTCAAAAAGGTGCAAATAAAACATTCCAATGGAGATGGCAAAACATTCCAATTAACTGCTAGGAAAAAAACTGAATTTTCAACAAGATATACCTCCAAAGCCTCTCTCTTTCAGCTCCTCATCTCGAATAATGGTAGGAGTAATCCCAAGATCCTTGCCAACTTTTTTGATTTCCTTAATCATTAAAAGAAAAAGGACATTGTCAGTCAGTCATCAGAAGGACACATTTGTGTCTTTCCACACATATGGGTACCCACTTAAGGGTTTTGTGTGATTTTTGCATACATACACATACAAACATTCACAATTTTGGGAGTGGTGCTGGTTTTCCAATGGCCTAATTCCACTGAGACATCCTTGACTTACTATGGCAGGAAATACAAATTTGACCTTTAAGCTCCGCCAATAAAAGAAATCTTCAGAGGTAAAGACCAGCTGTTCACTCTATTGGATCATGATGCAATAGGACAGGAATACTTTCATTCTCAACAGCTTACCAGATCTTTATGATAAAAGTCATTTGGAAACATCTCAACTTCTGCCCCATAATTTCAGAAACTCTTATCACTATTGGGCTTAAGACAACACTAGCACTGGCAAAGAAGCCAGTGTCATGACTAAATCAAGAACTCAGGTCTTCTGACTCCCTGTGCCTTACCACAAGCTGTACACTCTGCCTCCTTCCAACTTTGATATCAAAGTTCTAAGAAATATTAAAAGGCCAAAGAAATAGCCTCAGCATCCTTGGACAGCTGCTTTGATGTGCTTCCCACTAGCTGACATACAGGTTTTGCTAAGAGATAGCAACACCAGTTCTTGATTACTGTAGTCTAGACTGACAATTAGTAACTCTTACTCATCAGGTGTACTACCTACCTCCAGGAAGTTATCTGTGTTCATCTCATTGCACGGGGTGTCCACAATTCGAGCAGCCAGCCTGACTCCTTCTGTAGCACTTGCCAGACACTATACAAAGAAGTGAGGACACCTGAGAACTSGCCTTGGTTTGGCTGGTTTTCTGCATAGCTTTGCATTTAGTCCCATGCAGCCTACCCCAGATGTGTGTTCTTCTGGAGCACATTAATGCTTAACTGCAACCGATCGCAGGCAGTTGTACAGTATTAAATAATGTCAACCAAGCTAACCATTATTTTTTGTACGTGTTAAGCTTAAGTTATTTTTCCCTGTGCTCTAATTTCTAAGCAACTGTATTCCTTCCCACAGTGAACTGATATTGCAAAATTAGTAGTCTTCTCCACTATCAAAGTGAGACCAAGAAGGCAATGTGAGGTGGAGGAAAGAAAGATAAGAGGAAGCCAATTCAGGAAGTCACAAYGAGCTTGCAGGCTGCTTGGGCTGGAAACCTGCAGAGATTACCTAATCTACAGCATGGGAAACTGCAGAGTTCATATATGGCAGGCAGAGCGGCTGAGTGCAGTAAAGATTACTACTGTAAGACATCCTATATGGCAGGCCCATGGGGAACRTAGAATATTTCATATTTGTGTAAAGCATGCATGCATCTGTTTCCTCATTCCTGTGGCAAAATCGACTGACCCTCACCTGGACTGCGTAAAAATTTATCTAAGCAAGAGTGGACAGAATCAAAATGGTCCACAGTGAGCATGCTGAGGCTGTGCCCTTGAAGAAGGATCCTCCTGGCAAAAAGGACAATGGGGGCATCAGACACTAAGCTTCAACTTTTAACTCCTGTGAATCAACAACTTGAAACAAAAAGACTAGGTGGAAGGAAACTTTGTTCAAGCTTTCCAGTAGCCGCACTACACTGAAGACCACACACACCAGATGGGTGAGTCAAGATGGGTTTCAAAGGAATCTGATGTGTTGGTTAGTTATTCGTGCCGAGGTATCTGAAGTTTGGCTTGGCCAGACTGGCCTAAGGACTCTATACATTCCATATCCCAGCAGACTCATAAACCTCGGCTTGCTTTGGAATGGTGCCCGATTCCCTACAATTACTTTTAATTGCTCTACTTCCCCTAAAGGGATAAGGACCTCCTCCGGAGCCAAGCTAGGTTTGAAGTGATTCACCGTTAGGCCCACACAGGTAAATGGAGGTGCTCTAACCCAAAGGTCAAGTCTTAGGGAAACAATATGACTTACAAAAACAAGCTGTGCCTGCRTTTGGCTTCCAGGGTACTCAAGAGAAGCTGGATAATGGCAGCCTTTAGTAAGTGCCTTGTAAAACTGTGACAATCCMTGCTAGTCCTCACCATAAAATATCCTGGATAATGCATCAGGTGCAAAATACAGCAACATGCCAAGGGAGAGGTTTAGCTAAAAAAATCCTACCACATGCCTCTTCCGTGCTCTACATTAGCTGTCTGGTGCTGGTTGAATTTAAGGGGTGAAAACTTAGCTTGGAGGAAGCCAGTAATAGTTTTGGCATTGACATCAAGGGGAAAGAACAGGAGGTAGAAATAATTTCAGCTTTGTTTTTTAGTTATAAATAAGCCAAGTGGTTTGGAATCTACCTATCTGAAGGAACTATTTTTGACACCAGTTATGTTTTTTCTGATTTGGGGCATGGAAAAATTGCGTGATCAACAGTTGTACTCATAGTACATCTGTCTTTGCCACTTTCCTGAAAACTGGTCTGGCACCATTTGCTGTAGCCAAATCAGTTCATAGAGTAAGGATAAAGTATGGAGGAAAAGATACTGAAAGAAAAAAAAAATACCCTGAAGCTGCAATTCTGTGAATTTCAGATGCAGCAACACCATACCACCATTTTGTCAAATCCACTGCCAAAACTTTTAGGGGATTTGTATAACCTCACTGACTGCTCAGCTAAGTGAGTGTCCATCTGTACTGAAGCACAGAACCTGGAGCACTGAACGGGAAGTTGCCTAACAGCTTAAGTGCAAACGCTGGAATAGCTTTTAAGTTAGGACCTTGAAGAGGAATGACCTAGCATACTAGAAGTTACCTGATGTGGAGTTTCCTCTCTGTAATAGTCAGGTGCAAGGGAAACAGTCTTTGATCATCTGCTATTGAAAGATGACTTAGACATATTTAACTGTTACATATCACTCATCTCCAAGCTGTATCATTTCTTGGGGTCTTGTTTCTGGGTACAGTTCTGCTAGAAAAACTCAGCCAAAGAGGTACATCAGACATAAATATCAGGGGCCATATGTGGTCCCAGAATAAGCAACTTTTAGTGACTTCACTGTAATATTCAGCGGCACAGCCACATACAGATTTTGCCCAGGTAAAAGGAAGTAAGAAGTCCACACACCAAAGGCAATGTAATATTAAAGGCTAAAAAGACACTATTTGCATCTATGATAAAAATGAGAAAAGAGAAATTTTCTTTGTGCTACTTGTTTGGTGTTTCCCACCCCTGAAATCTAAATTCTGAATAACATCTTCAGCCTTTGCTGCGGTAATATGTTCAATATTTCTACTCATAGGTGCTGTGAACCGATCAATTTCAAGGAACTTTGACCTAGGACAATTTATTACTTTACACGAACATCTATTCCATACATAGCCTGAGACAGATGTATTTGCGTATGCAACAAATTGAAGAAAAAAAAAAAACTTCAGGGAATAACAGAAAAAAATGATGACGGAAAAAACAAAATCTTACTTTAAGTGTTGCCACTTCTATGGGCCCGTTGTTTTGCCCAACCAGGAAAAACTCTACCGTTACAGTTTTCTTCTCTGTGCGCCTTGATGCACTGGACCGATGTGTGAACAACGGGAAAGCCCTGGCCAACGCACAAGCAGAAGCGAAGACTTCAGACCGCTCACAGACCATCTGAAACACCAGAAGACAAACAAGTCAGACAACATTAGGGATGTGGAAGACTACATTTAAAAGGACCTGTGATATACTGGTGAAGAGGGGGGAAAAAAGGGGGTGGGTGGGAATTAACTGATTTCTGAATCAAGACATACTCATACGTCTTGTTTTGCGTGGATGGTGTGGCCGTACGAACAGTACTACATTGAACTGGTTCAGTTCATTTCCCATATGGAAATAAATTACACTGCTGGACTTGACTGTGTGGGAATTAGTACATCCTTATAAGGGAGCTGGACTGCTTTAATTATGCTAGTGCAATTAACATAGGTCAGCCTACAGATCAAGACAAAAAAAAGCATGGGAACCATCAATATGTGTTCAAAACTAAAAGAGAGAGAAATGATATGAGAATGTGGCTAATATTAACACAAAACCTTTTTAACATGTAGAATACTTTTCTGAAGTTCATTACAGAAATTACCAATGGAAAGCAGTTTTAGCTAAACATTTTCAAAGTTAACTATAAGGGAAAGAAATCAAGTGGCGTTATTACTCTTGCAAATAATTTTTCCAAGTGAAGAGTATAATTAGATTTTGTTACTGACACTGACTGTATGAGTCTTCTCTAACAACCTAGAAATCTGAATTAACCTGGAGAAGCCATAGAAACAAGTAACAAATTCATTAGGCTCATACAGAAGATGACCAAAGCAGTCCTGGAGCTTGTCCTGCAAAGGACTCACATTGGAGCATTAGTTTGCATTAAGACTTTTAAAACTCACTGAGTGACACAAATAAGGCACCTTAAATGGGTTATGCAATATAGACGTAGCACCCTGCATGCAGGCTACGTCAATCTTCTAAAGCATGTGCTAATGTCATAAACCCTAGTTTGAAAAAAAACATTACCGGTTGCCTTTGCATGGATATTCCTAGTTGAAGACACTCCATACATATCCAACCTTAATTCCCTCCAACTGCTTGAGCATGCATAAGCTATTATAGTTAGGTCTTGTTTACGTGTCAGTGCAAAACCACTTATAAATGTCAGTATAATTATATCGGTAAAACTTGCCCACCTCCAGTCTCCTTGGATACAGCTAAAATCCTGAAAAGCCGAGAAAATACTTGACTAGACATTTCACCAGAAGCATTTTCAAACAGCCACTTACAACAATACATCTGTTGACACCTCCTGGAAGGCAATTTCTAACCAGGCGGGTGATGAACTGAGCTGCAGATGGACTATTGTGTCGGCTGACCCTGGAAGGCAAAGCGGCCACAGTGGCGTAATTCAGGTAGAGAGGACAGCTGTCGGTGGGGTTCGGATTCAGAGTGCTTAAAGCGGATTGCCATATCTGGGGAGAAAAGAAGAATTTAAARAACTGTATCAGACTTTTCTTTCCATCTCATTCCCACTATATTTAGGCACTCTTTAATTACAGGATTTTAGGTGTCAGATACAGAGAAACTGTGCACACATTTTTAAATGTAGTAACTTCTAGAGTGAAAAGAAACAGGAAATATGACGAACCTGTTTATTAACCAGAAAATACAAATGCACTTTCCATTCCAAGCATCTCTTTTAAGCCACGTGAATTACAATTTAAAAACACACCATACAGCGCAAAGGCTGCTTCAGGGCATTTTTAAGTTGAGAMGGTTTTCCTAGTGATAAATAGATGGATTGATTTACTAGTCCCGAGTTATTGTTTCACACAGCAATTTAATTACAAACAAACAAACAGAAGAAGGCTAAATATTGTCGTAAGGTTCGCGGGGCTCCAGCAAAAAACCCYGCCAAACATCTAGCGACCTAAAAGCCGCGATGCAAAACGTTTAYCATTTTACCACAAGGCATCAAACAAAACTGGCTCCGCGTATCCCCCCGCAGCAGCGGAAAGCAGGGCAGGGGGAAGCGCTGCCACCTCGTTCACCCCGCGCCGGGAGCGGGGCTCGGCCTCCCGCCGGTACCCGGCACCTGCGCGCGCCCGGGTCACTCGTCGCGCTAAGGGCGGACGCCCCCGTGCCACCGCAGGAAGGCAAAGCACTCGCCACCCCCCGAGGCGGGCACACGGGTGCGGGAGCGAAGCCGCGGTGCTTCGCCCGCGGGTGGGGAAGGGCTGCGCCGGTCCCCCCGCCGCAGCAACAGGCTCCTGCCGGACCCCGCTGCCCTCCCCGAGCCCGGCCCGCTGAGCGGGGCGGGGACCGGCTCGTTTCCCTTTTATTCTTCCGTTAAGGGCCGCTCCGAGGGGGTTTCGCGGGGTAAACCCCGCCGGCCCTGGGGTTCAAGGCCGGGTTCCCCTCCCGCGGGCCGGGCAGGCTCCTTCCCCGCCCCGCCGGGCGCCGGCGCCCCTGGCCGCAGCAGGCCCCGGCGCCGCGCAGGCAGCCGCAGGCCGGGCGAGCCCCCGCCTCCCCCGCACCACGAG
>JASVER010000063.1:1850679-2028024 GCA_030449065.1 Oceanodroma leucorhoa
CACCGCAGGCGGGCAAGGCGCCGGGCCGGGCGGGGCGCGGGACCCGGATGGGGCGGAGGGCCCGCGGGGGCCGGCCCGGCCCCTCCCGGAACGGGCCCGCCGTGCTGCGGGCCCCCGGAGCCCCCAGCGGAGCCGGCAGCCCCCCGCCGGCCCCAGCCGGGCACGGTGCGCGGCTCCTTGGCRGCGGGATCCCCCGCACACGGCACGTGTGTAACGGCGTGTGCTCCCTGCCTGCGCCCGGAGCTCTCGGCGAGAAAAAAAGCCTTGTGCCAGGCCTTTGCGTTCGAYCCGAGTTTCGGAAAACGCACGAGTAGATCAGGGGTTTTACAGTTTCACGGATTGTAGAGGAAAACGGAAAAAAAAATACAGAGTAACACTGCTGTGCAGAGTGCGGGATCCCGTGTCCTASTGCATGCGTCAAATCGTGCAGAGCGTTTTCAGGGAGGGAAAGGTGTTATTACTGATCCAGGTACCTCCGTGTACAACGGAAATGCAATTGTATCAAGCTGGAAATCTGTATTTCCCCTTCATAATACCATTTTAGGATGGAAATGCTTCACTTTGAAAGCGTGAAGTTACATAGGGATAAAAATGGAAAAAGCTGAATTCCTCTTCTCCTCGTGAAGTTAAATATTGGATAAAATGTACTGCTAAAAAACATTCCAGAAACAGAGGAAAAAGCCAAAATACACTCTGAAGTACAGCATGGGGGTTCACTAAAACGAAACAATATTTTCCAAATACCAGCTTTAATAGTAAATTTAAATGTTTGTTTTAARTATAATAGGATATTTATCCTCACTTTTTTGTATTTGCCAGTCAACCTCCTATTAATGTTAGGTCAGTAGGGAATTGATACTCGTTAATCTGCAGCTATGAAAGCTAGGAAAATCCAAACATCAGAAAGGGAGTGCACTTCCACTTATACTAGAAACATGAATGCGGAGGCATATAATGGAAATACAGCTAAAAAGAAAAAGAAATTAGGTTGAATTGCAGGAAAAGCTTCCTTAGAGTAAGGTCTTATTTGGTCTCTGAAGGGACATTATGGAAACTTTATTGCCTGATACATACAAAATTAGCCTGAATAAAAGATCTAGCAAAATCTGTTGCAGAGGTCAGTCATGCATCCTGCAGCCTAGACAGAATAACTCAATAAACAAGCTCCAACTTTTATGAGTCTCTTTACTGAGCCCAGAACATAAAACTGTTTAGGGGCTCACTATTATTCCAATACATATAGTCAGCGTGGGAGATGTGAAAGACAATAACACACAGCAATTATTTCAGGACTGAGACATTCAAAAGATTCAACCAGGCAGTAGGCTCCTAGTCATTGAGTACAAATTCTGCTATTCCTGCAACTRCAAGAACTGTACAGTGCTGTCCCCAAATCCATGTTCTCTGAAAGGTAAACAAAGCAGTAGGAAATACTCACCTAACCCTCGATCCTTCCTTCAYTAAAGTTAAGGACAGCAAAGGAGGGTCCTAATCAAGGCAACAGACTGACTGAGAAAATCAGTTCTGTCTACAGTACAGAAACTTTCTCCATACGTTCCACTAACAGTAGCTGCAAATATTTCTACTCGTATGAGCCACAGTGGAAGCTGCAGCATGGACCAATCTTCCATGGCCACTCCGATTATTGATCCTCTACAAGTATTTATGGAATTAAGGCACTCAAACATAATCCATCATAATTAATATGCAAAATCACAATGGATTCCCTGTTTTAATTGATTTTAATTTATCAAGGAAGGTGGTTGGGTTTGGGGTTTGTTTTGGCGGTTTTGTTTTTTTTTAAGACAGTAAATACACATTTTTTCCCCAACAAAATCAGTTTCACTGTCACCTATCCAAGAACTTACATTTTGCAAGGCTGTGCCAAAAGCAAGGTTTCCAAGGATTTAAGCAAAGGAGATAAGACTCCTTTGTGTTGTGCTGTTTCATAAAAGCAAACCTTAAATCAGTACAATCTAGGCAGCCTCAGTGAACYCTGCATTAATTATATTCATTGAAATTTTTAGCACATTCCAAAAATCACMAAGCAAGAAACTAATTCTTCCCTTTTTACTTTCCAGTTTCTAGAGAAGGCTTGCAGTAGAAACAAATTTGCTATTACAGTGSTTTTAATACTGTCATTTTCACGTATCACTAGAACTAACTTCTGTTAACAAGGAGTAGCAGCTCATGTTTGCACGCTTGCATGCATTTTAATGGAGAAATTCTGTACAAGCCAACAGCTTTATAGGTCATTCCCACCAGGTGAGGAGCCACAGATTCTTGGGAGATGCTCTAGCAATGCTCTTCTGTTCTTCTGTAAGGAATCAGAGGTTCAATACAAGCTGAGAAGAATCCAGCAACCATGAAGAGGCCACAATCTGCAGAACGGAGCAGACGAGCTTTCTCTGCAGAATACAGATACAATTACAGGGCTGGACAGAAGCGCAGTCAGTAGGTTCAGGCAGCTCTTGCTCCTCTGACACCTGAGTAGGCAGCAGCCACTCTTAAAGCCAAGCTACTCCTCAGTTACAGTGGCTTTTTTGGGCTTTCATTGCCCTATGGCACAGATAGTACCCCTTCTGTAACRTGCCATGTATTCTTACAAAGCACAGCATAAGGGTTTGATTTAGCTGCTGATAGTTACTTAGACTGACTCCTAATAAGCTAGACACCTGCAATGATTTAGAGATCYGTTGTTGTGGGGTTTTCCCCTCAATAGAGTCAGTTTCAATAAATTCCAGCTCAAGTTACACAGGACAGTTGACATCCAAGTTCAACCTCTTGTCGAATGCATATTAAAAGTGCATTTCATTTTACAGAATTTGGATAGAAAATGTGTAGCCAGTTACTTCAGTGGAGTTAAGATACTATGGACGTAACTCACAGGAAAGAACTCTTGACAATGCAAGTTACATTGTGCTACAGAAAGTTACTCTTTTTWTTTTTTTTCTCCCCCCAAAGATATTTCATGTCACTGCTGCTTTCATTTAATTATGAAGAATATATAGAGACGCATTAACATCAGACAAGTATGTTTCAGTTTATACTTTTTTAAAAAGTGAATAATTGCCCAATTAGGTTGGAAGTGTTTTATTACTTCTTTGAATTCATTAGCCATGATAAAATGTCAAAAGCACCAGTCAAGACAGAAATAAATAACACGATCTCATGTTAGAAAGTTGCAAATACAGTATATTAAATTATAGCAATATGCTGCTTCACACCAACTGATGTAGACAGCACACTAGGGAGACAGTAGTTTTACTCACGATCATCAAGAAGATCTATTACCAGAACAGGGGAGCTGCACACCCAACTACAAGCATCGTTCTTTCTTTTACCAATTTATTTTATGAATTTAATCTAGGGTTTGAACAGGCAGTTTTGGAAGTTCAACATCCCCTTTGTCTAGAGGTAACAGGAGTGGTACAAAGCTTTTCACACTAAGCCACACAAAGCCAAGGCTGTCACACTGTTGTAGTCTTTGCTTTCAGGTCCGTTCCTGCACCAAGTCAGTTTAAAGCCATATCTTAAGTCCTCCTTAATACATAGTAAAGATAAACTCAAGGCAGGCAACATGTGCAACATTAATATCATAGTAATGAGACTGCACTTCAGGGGCTTTTGAGCAGAGCATCTCTGCAAGTTTATGGGGAGCACTGTACCAGTCAGAAAATGAAGTAAGTTACAGTCCCTTTGGGGGAAAAAATCCATACAGAAAAGCCGTATTAAAAATATTAAGGCAAGGCCTCTACAATTGCACACCACTTCAGGCCTGAATTAAATCATGAGAAATTAGGGAAACATCTAAGTAATAGAATACTCTTTTATGGCCTACAGCAAAGTTTTCCACTGAAAAAAATAGTGAAAAAACCCCCAGATTCTCTACTGAAGGCCTAGTAACATGTCACTTGCATGACATCTCTCATGGTCGGTAAAAGACCATAAACACGTCCTCTYCCAGGCAGGCATTCAAAAGAAATAATCTTCTGTCAG
The DNA here is from genome assembly GCA_030449065.1 of Oceanodroma leucorhoa. Taxonomy (NCBI): domain Eukaryota; kingdom Metazoa; phylum Chordata; class Aves; order Procellariiformes; genus Oceanodroma; species Oceanodroma leucorhoa. Next base: position 1,854,679 of record JASVER010000063.1, read on the forward strand.
GGAAAATGGAGGTAATGTATACTGTAGTGAAGTCACTTCTTATACAAAAAACATAATACATATGGACAGGTGCACTGTAAAATAAACAGCTTATACAACAACTAAAGTTTGAAACATCTGAGACCCACTACAGCAGGTCAGATGGAGTAGAAAGCCAAAAGGAGAATCTCTGGTTTTTAGGTTTAACTTCACCACTGCTTTAATGTAATGTCTGTACTTTAAACTAAAAAAATTGTACATTAAAAAAATATATATGATCATTCTGGTGAGGAAAAAACATTCCCATGATTACTCAAGCTCAGAAAAATTTTTAATTAACTAAAAGTGTTAAATTATGCCAGTGATTAAATCTTGTTATTTACAAGATCAAGTACTACTCTGATTCTTAGTAATGGTGCAGTATCTAAATTAAGATCACAGGGGTTGGATTACTTTCTGGTTGCTAAAAGCTTTCTTGTTTAGCTGTCTATCCAGTTCTTTGGAGTTTCTGAGTCTGGAAGAAAGGAGATGAAGTCAAACRTTTTTGTGCCTCAACATATTTTACATCTAGATCAATTTTTGTTATCTAGTCCCAYGAGTCAGTAACATGGTTTAAATTTGAAGCCTTAACAATCGTGACAGAAGAATACAGAAGACAACACGTTTTTGTTCACAGTAGCACACTAATTACTGTACTCACTGGTAAACTTCAATTTTGTAATTATTTTTTAAGTACTGTGTTTCCAAATACCTCTGCGTAGAGCGCCCAATTACTTGTGTGAGAGCATCAAATTTCCTGACGTTTTCCATATAATCCTTACAAACACCTCACAGATCACCAAACTTGTACTTTGAAGAATTCTACAGAAACATTGCACAGACTTTGCACCACAAGGGCTTATACATTCAAAGGCAGCTTTCTGGAGTGCAGGTCCATCCACTCACATTGGGGAAAAAARTTCACATAAACCCCAAAAATGAGAAAATGAAGTGAAACCTAATGTGACTTTACACCAATAAGAACAACAATAAGGACAATTACTATAACAAACAAAATTAAAATAACAAGCATCTTCCGATTCTTCTTTTGATATTGCTCTGCCTATAGAAACAGAAAAGAAAGAGTGAATACTTTGATTTCTGCAAAGCTACAAAGTACAGACTCTTGTTTAGTGTAAGTACATGTATCTCAGAATTGTTCTCTGGTAACCTGACATTTCATACAATGTATATTGCAAGCAACTCCCACAAAATAACGCTGGTCTGCACCATAGACTTCAGAGAAGGTAAGTGCACGCTGAAGTCATGTTTATCTGTGTTAAACAGCACACTCTACAAAGAAGAATGCATCCTCATGTCGGTTAGGCAACCCTCCTGTGACTTCTTTTCAGCAGTCCTTGAGAGGGCCCTATGCCTCCACGGGACATTGAGCTACACAGAAGAATGATACTTCATTTGGAAGAACACTTAGTTAGGAAGACCATGGAAACAAGATCAGGCAACTGGGKATGCGAAAGTCTGAACAGTAAAAGTTGGTAAGATGTTTTAACCCATTTTGCTSATATAAGATCCCTGTATTATATTTGAAGGACATTAAAATTCACAACAAAACTTCATTTTTTAATAGGCATTTTTGTTGTACCTGATTCAGCTGTGCATTTTCATTTAATTTCAATTAGAACTGAAAGCTTTCTTTTTGATTTGGTTCTCAGTTTTCTGCTTCATTCCGTCTTTCTTCTAACCACATTTTCTCATCCCTTTCCTCTTTTTCCCAGGGGAATTAAAAGGAGGCAACGTGGAGAAAACTCTCCAAAAGCCAAATGAAAGTCTGCTAATAGAAGCTAAACAAAACAAAACTTGCATTTAATTATTTTTAAATTAATAAACCTTCAAAATTTAAAGGGAAAGATATTCATTCTTCTCCTTTATAGTCCCTGGAAAGCAATTATTTATTATCAGATCGGCTAAAGAGAAGTTTTTGACCTGAAACTATGTAACATGCAACCACTGTGATTATTTACTTAATTAGGCTTTAAGTATCAAAGCCTGACAAAGTATCATAACTGATTCCAATTTTCATGTGAAGCAGCAATTGGTAACTAGTGATTCATATCACCAGAATTCTGCAGTGAATTAATGCAATTTCTGTGAAAGTGCTGTCTCAGTAGTTTGTAATAATTATGCCAATTAAAACAGAAAAGAAAAATGACATTATAGATATTGAATCAGAATAAAGCTACCAACAGTATTAGAAACAGCAAGGTATCCATGTTTGATATTATTATTCAGACCTGTGTGTATGTCTTCCATGATAGGTGAAAAAATTCCTATGCTGTACTGAAGACAGGTATATATTGCATCAAAAATCCATACTGTAGTCAGCAATCCAAACAGGGGTTTGCTGACAATTCATTAACTACCACTAGACTAGAAATAGCTTTGATTCCAACTGATTCATTTATTTCCAGTTCAGTTTGTGCAAATTGCTTGCAATTACTTTAAGCCTTGTTCACCAATGGTCAATGYCTTATTTAGTGATCTCCAATTTACTTTTATGGATAACAAGAATAAACCTATAACCAATTTATTTTGCTTTTCCTCAAATGGCACTTTTTTGCTGTCCATATATCAGAAGTCTACTATAATATGAAGTTGAGTGTGTAGTAATAAGACATCCATGTTTCCAAAACAGAATRTTTTACTTAAGAAGCTTTTGCATAAATTCTCATTCTACTTTATTTCCAGCAATGGAAGGACTGAACTCAGCTGACAAGTCAGAACTTCGCTTAAAATCAAACCAAAACAAAAAACAACAGCAAAACAAAWCAACCACAAAACTGTGTTCTTGCTGCMAATTCAAACTTTTCAGATGTTCATAGTAAAAGCTTCACATTAAAAGCATAAGGTTGAACCTAACTTCTAACAAGTGTCGGATGGTAAGAGAAAACATTAAAGCTTATTCTTGCTGCTCACACTATTGAGATAGTGTTTTCAAACMAGGATATATCAACTGACTGAAATCTATAGCGAGGTACCCAATAACCAGTCCTATTTCACAAGTGCTGGGCTCTCCAAACAGAGAAGGAATTGCAGATAGGTCCCACCAGGTCAGCAATATAAAGATCAAAGCACATTGCTTGGATGCCCAGAAAGTTATTTAAGAAATTTACACTAGGCACCAAGCATGACTTTAACAGAAGTTATATGGAAAGTTCCTACCACAGTACAGTTGGACATTTTATACTGTGCAGCAATCATTTCTAAAAAGGACGATGTCCAACTGAAAAATGACTGAATAACTTAATGGCTATTAAATTATAAAAGATTATTAGATATGCAAAGCAGCTTAAGTATTCCATCAGCTTACCTTATGTAGTTGTTTTAGACCCTCTTCAGTTTTCATACATGACTGTTCGACATTGTAGTCAATTCTATCTAGAACTGTTCCCTAAATAAAATGGAGAGAATGAGCACCAAACTGAACCTCAAGGAACTTCATAAAGCAATTATTATTATTATGAGCAGCAGAGTAATTAACAACGCTCACAGCAAACAGCTAATGAACTATKTAAACTATGAACTTTTACAGAAGAACTAGTTGGGACTTCATTAAACGACCTCCTTGCTCAATGCTTAACTGGCAGCTCTGTCACCATCTCACATCACATCCCTTAATAATCACCTTACTTYCAGTTCAGGTGCTTTTGGCTGACACATTTAACCTAAACTGAATCTCTGGCAGAAATAACCAACAGAACTTTGGCATTCTATGTTTTTTTTTTAGTCTAACACCCATAACCAGTTCAATTTTTATTTATTTATTTTCATTAACTCATCTTTTGGCAGATTTCAAGCAGAGGAAACCTTAGCCTGAARAGGTAAGATAGGAAAATCAAGAAGCACATGAAAACAGGATGTTACAACAGGAAGACTCTGGAACCCTTAACGCTACATGGAATCTCCTATTTCTTACTAACACTGTGATGTCAGTGTACCTGTTCTACTATCATTGCTCCCAGGTCCCTAAATATTTCATTGAGATCGGAGATTGACTGTACAATCTGACGGATTTCTCGTTCCCGCTCTTCCACCATTAATGTGTTTTGCTCCACCAATGCTAGCTGGTCATCTGTAAAACCCTGTTGAAATAAAAGATTTAGATGTTGAAATAAAAGATTTAGATGTTGAACTAACACTAACAGTGTGAAAATACTAGAAATAACTGTAAGTATTATACGATTTTATAACACAACAGACCTTTTGGAATTTCCACAGTAGACAACTATCTATGAAAAAACCTTACTGTATTTTAAAAAACAGTTTCAGGGCCACTAAAATAACTTCAACAGCTGTTTATAGTTTTAGCAGAGAAAATGCAAATCTTACATCCTGCCTGAACATTTAAACAGCTTTTAAAAATAAGATCTGTCCTAAAGAATGTTCTTCTTGATGTACAAAACCAATACATGTGTCTTGTAGTTATGGAATATCTACTGATTAATCAGCATTACAGAAAGTTCTGTAATGTCAATGGTCATTAAAATGTGTAAAGAGACAGCAGCAATTCTGATTTTGTTTTAAACTATAGAGACCTTACTGTTTTTGTCTCCCAAGGCCATTCACAACTGAACACTATCATTCCCCCCCATCACTCTTACACAGAGATAAGTGAAAAACCTCTTATACACAAGATAGCTGAAAAGTTGCCTTAACTTTTGCTGTAGTTTTCAGTTAAACATTAAGCATTACCACAAAGAGTATTCTGTGGCACTATTAGATAGGATGCAATAGAACAGATCCCACCATTGCTTAGAAATGCAGTATCCCCAAACTCCACAACAAAGTACACCAAAGAAGCGGTCTGGTACTGCTCTACAACATAACAACTTAAGCGTGCAGAAACAAACCACTACACCATTATTTACAACGATTTGTAATACTGAAAATCTTCAGTTACATTTTAAAGTTCACTTTGAAGCGAGTGCCACCTTCCACCCAAACTCAGAATCACACAATTTTCTAACAATTACTCTTGCATCTGCCCCAAAAGGTGGTAGGACAAAGGACAGCACTGTATTTACAGACCTTCTAGTCCCTGTCAGTCCTGTAAGGAGAACTCAGTAGTCAAACTGAGTTCCCTCACACTGCAACACTGAGGCTGATGGCACAATCATCTTAACATTGCAACAGTAATACTAATTAGGAAAATGCATCACAGAAATCTGCAGAAATAGAATTTCCATGTAGCTGGTGCTCATGGCATACCATTTTGATATTTTCATACTAAAATTAAAAGGTACATTAAAAAGTTTCTTCATATTGAATTTGTGTAGTAATATCTTAACTTACTCTATCGTAAAGTGTATCATCATCCTCCCCATCATCCATCAGTGGGACTGAGGTGTCGAAGAAGTGTTTGGATCTTTCTTCTCTATTCTTCATGCCTGTAAAAGACAAACTATGTTTGAGCATAGTATTTACGCACAGTAAAATCAGAGTAAGAGTAAGGTCTGAAGCACCAGATAGAAAAGCACAAGAAAAAATCTGGCTAATAAATGACATAAATAGCAGTACCTGAATTTTAACTGTCACACAGGCTTACTATTTAACAAAGCATAACAAATTCAACCAGACTTGCAAGACTCCAATTAAATCAGTGATTTTAAGTCAGTATGTTCCATGAAGTTAAAAAAATTAGTAAGTTAAGAGCCTTTAAGTGTAATCACTCTAGACTATTTTCTAACAAATTCTCTTAGGAACATCCCTTGTCTGAATTGTGATCTTAAGTTCCACTTGTGCCATTTATACCATGGGAGGAAGAAATATTGTATCAGTATTAAATTTGGAGATTAAATTAAATTTCCAAGATTAAAATAATCTTACTTAGCTGAAAATAGAATTCCACACAATTTCAGAGTTTTAAACAGAGGATATTCCACTTCCGATCTGTATGGATGCAGAATTTTAATTTATCACAGACTACCGTTTGAAGTCTTATCTATCACAGACTACCAGTCAACAGCAGGTATCATGTCTGAAGGCCAATGGCTGCTTCACCAGTGTAACAGAAGTAGYTMTGCAGACCACAATTTGAGAAGCAATGACACATTAAAATGAGGATGGATGAAATACACTGGTTTTGTTGACATATTTAACCATGAAATTCCTCCTTTAGCAATATGAAAGAGAGGTAGAATAAAGCAGTGAACCAGAAACTCCCAAATGCTAASCTCCACTCCAATTTCTGGTAGACCTGTGTGCATCACTTAACCCTTCTGTGCTTCAGTTTTCCCAACCAAGAAAATAAGCACATCTTAATTAGTGGTTTCCACAGAAGGTGCCCATGTATTACTGTATCTCTTATGCTTACGTTTGAGATAGTCAGACTGTGCATGCCTGAAGTTGGTGGATAGGTCCTGTAGGGACTGTGCTAAGGAAGACACTACATTCCTGAGAACACGTGCTTCTTGTTCTGTACAACTACGTGACCTGCTCTGCAAGACCTGGACTGCTCTCTGACATCTGTGAAATAACTGAGAAAACAATTCCATTAGTAAAAAACATACAGCAACACACACTTTAAATATCACATGGCAAAAGTTCCAAATGGGAGACTAATATTTTGATTTCTAGATTTTAAAAATTAATTTGTTATTGCCCACTGCAATGTTTAAAAAGGTATGGAAACACAGAACATAGATGAAGAAACAACTTAAAGCTAACAGGGTAGCAGAGTAACACAACTACTTCTGACCAAAGACATTTGCTTCATTATAACTGCTTGGACTGGAAGCCTTAGAATATATATATCTCTAACTGTATTTCTCCGAGATATCAGTAAATGTGATTTGATTAAGTCTCCCAATCCTAGACTGAGTAGAAAAGCAAACAGGTAAGTAAAAGAACAGGGAGGTTAAGTGACTTGTTGAGAAGTTCACTGAGACAGTGAGTGCAGTACCAAACACAGAACCCAGGACTTCTGGCTCACTCTAATACTGATTACAAAAGAAATGCTTTACTCAAAGGAAACCACTGCCTCATCATGATGCATTACAGGTATGTCAAACAGTACGTTTAGAATTGTAAGCAGTCTGTACCTGTGTGATCTCTTGGGTTGTTATTTCTATTGCCCGTTCTTCTTCACTGCTGTCATCCAGCGTTGGTCTGTTTAGATGTTTATCATGAAGACTGGCTAATTCTTTCATCTTCTGTTTAACCCTGGCGATATCATACTGAATCTAAACCAGAATACCCAACAATAAAGAAAGGGAAGTGACTAATGTTTCAGAGGAAAAGGTTCTGACAAATGCTAGACAAAAATCATTGAAAGAAATCTATATAACATAAAAAGTAAGACCAAAGATCATTAAAAAAACACCACATAAAAAGCTGACTAAAAAGCAACTGAATACTCTCATAYACTTTGAGTTTGCTACTTTTAAACCTACTCTTGTTAATCTTAGGCAAGACTGCTGTTTTCAAATATGCTTGATTAAGTTGGAATAATATTTTTATCATTATATAATTAATACCATAGTAAGAAAGTTTAGCCAACTTCCAAAAATATAAATGAAAATTCAGGTCACACCTTCAACTCTGTCAAACATTGAATAGCCTGAACTTAACAGTGGAAGTTAAATTATGTGCTTTTCAAACCTGTCATTAAAAATAAATCTGTRAGGATGATTATTATCGTAGTAAAGAGAAGACTAATCACTTTTCTGCACAATGGGTTCTGTATGCACAAACTGATAAGCCAACATGTGTTCCAAGAGTACATTTTAAAAGGATTTTCTGAAAGTCAAGAATAGYTTCACACTCCAAATACTGGAAAAGGTTTTTAATTGGATGCCTCCAGAATAATCCCCTCCATTGGCCCAAATATTTCCATAACGTGCAAGTTAWGCACGTACTGCATAGGCAAGAAAAATTCTCCTGCTAGAAGACACTAAGACTTTCTGTTTTCAAATAGTAAACTGCTGATCTCCACCATTTTAGGGTCTATTCAATTGGACCCCTCAGTGGGTTCAAACAAATAGTCTACTGGAAGTGCTAATTTTTTTGTACCCTTCCTTCTAAGTTTCAGACTGAGAACTTTGCTTTGCTAAGAGCTTTAGGACCTTTCCGCAGTCTCAAGTCTAAACGCTCAGCTATAGCACATCTATCCTAATGGTCCCAGTGTACTGTTAATACTGGGCTCCCACTCATGATGCAAATCCAGTCTTCTGGAATTTTTGGCCCTAGATAATCTCCCTTTATTTCACTTGCAATATATCCTTCAAGATAGTAAGTAACAGCTTGCCTGATATTTTCCTCTAAATAAGGGTGTCAGTTTAGAAAACACACTTGTTTTAATCTTTCTTCTAATACTACTTCAATCATAAAACTTACAGCATTGAGAATTTAACTGACAACACTAATAAATCCCTAMATGAGAAATCAAACTCTGTGTTGGATTTGCCACACAACTTACTTCATCTGCTCCATCAACCCATTTGGGAGGTAAGCGTTTTGTTACTCCAATTGCTGCTTCGGGATCTAAACTTATTCCTGATACCAGTGCCATACGATCATCAGCAAGCTACAGAAGATAAGAAAAGACAGCAAATTAATTTTACTCAAATTAGATCCAAAACCTTGAGCATTAGGAAAAAGTACATGTATGCATTACCATAAAAGTTAACCTCAAAAATGTGTTTGCGCATGATGCAGCTATGATCAAGCTCCACATCTCCTGGTTTGTCCCTATATGCTAATGACCTACATCCTCCCACTTTCTACAGGATCTGAAAGATGAAAGTACGCTTAGAACAAATTCTTAGCGGATTTTCAAGGAGAAAATATGGTATTGCAGTGAGAATTCAAGTAATTTTCATGTTGGCATATTTCATATTAGACAATGATTCACAGCCAAAGGATCCCTAATCAATGGTGTAGCATGGTTTATTTTGGGCCAGGCAAGTGTGAAAACCTCATTTGGAAAAATCTCCAGATAAAAACGTTTATTATATCTCCAAGAAATAAAAATAGTATCCCATGATTGTTCTCAAACAATGTTGTATTCAGCCAGACACTCACCTACTAGGCAGCTGAAGAACAAACACTCCTGCAAACTGACATGCAACTAAAACTGTTAAATTATTTATTTAAAGGAAATTAAAAGGTGCTAAACAAAAATAGCCAAGGCAGTGACCAATCCACACTTCCCTATACCACAACGATACATGCTTGCTGCTTCAGCTATACAGCCTCAGGCAAAGAAAGTTGCAGGAAAATGGGTGGAATAATTCTCCAGAAAACTCCAGAGATTGTCAAAGAGTAAATAAGACAATGCGCCAGCCAGCTTATACACAGATCCACAGAAGGGCTGGAGATAGGGAAGGAGTAAAAGAAACACTTTATCACAACTAATAGTCGTAATTGAGTAACTCAGGTGCAAAAAATCAGGGGTTTATATTATTGGAGACCAATGCACACTGATGTACAGCAGCACAGTTGTAGTCGCAGAAGAGTATGATGAACTTTTTGGAGACTATTTTTGGKAATAGAATCCAATTTGTAGGGTTGAAATATTAAAAGGTTTTAGGAAAAACACACATAACTAATTAAAAGTATTTTTAGAGTCACAAAATGCCTGTGATAAATCTACTGGAGTCTTATTTTTCAAATAATACCTTTGGATGCAGGTTGAATAACTTCAATCTCAAGAAAGCTTAAACATGACACCTATGAAGGAATAAGAACATGATGTGCAGGGTGTTTGTTTTGGTTTTGTTTTTTTAAAGCTCAGTTTGGCAGAAATCAAAAGCTATGGTCTGATCTTGAATATATAGGTACAGATTTATTTATCTGCTTTGATATCATTACCAGTAAAATGTGCTGTTCACCCTCAGTAAGAATTCTTTTGTTACGGACAGTATTAGTGCTACTGACCTTTAAACAGATCAGAAGATTTTTCCTGGTAGGGTTTAGAAACTTATGTAAATAGACTCAGTGCTATAGTGCAGGTACAAAGAAATCTATTTCTATAGTGGCGCAGTGTTGGATGAGGCTGTCCAGACAAAGTATGGTATCTTTGTTCTTGGAAGTTTTCAAGACTTGGTTAAACAAAGTCATGGATGACCCTGTATAGATTACCAACAGTCCTGTTTTGAGCAGGAGCTTGAACTAGAAGATCTCCAGAGGTTCCTTCCAACAAGCATGCCTATGATTCTCCAATTTAAGGCTGAGTATGATACATACCTAACAGTGTGCAGGGCCACAGAGCAACATTTAGCACTGGGGCCATAGATGCCTCCAGGCATCTTCCTCCTCTGAGAGGAAGGCAGGGGAATGGATGGAATTGGAAGACAAATATAGATCTTGTTGCCAGTTGAACCAGGCTTTGTAATTTCAGAGCTAAAATAATCTTCCTTTACTAGAGATAGAAAGAGATGGTATCATCAATAATACCACTTGAAACATACTTAATTACTTCACTGTTTGTTCTCAGGGAAAAATTTCATACAAAAGTCTCACTTCCTAGTTTCTCCCAGATTTCTAATTTTCTTTTATCAGGCCTGGAAAGCTTTGTGGTTCCCCCCCACYCCTCCCCTTTTAAAAAACAATCCCTCTTCCTTCCCGGGCAATTCTTTCCTGAAAGCCTGTTTTTTTATCCCTGACCTTATTTCCTGACCAATAACGTTTCTACAATTTATGCATAGCATAAAAAATAGTTAATAGTTTCATTGTACAAAGTCACTATATCCCATACGTATACAATAAGTCAGACTAGTTTATACATTTATCTATTAACAAYGTAACATTAGATCACAAAATGCTTGTCTTCCCTTCTTCTCTATGCAGCCTTGTCATTCTACTGTACACAGAGACACCTCATCCTATATAATGAAATTCAATAAACCAGCAGAATAAAGAAAGGAACATTTTAGCTCAAYGATGTACGCTCGATGCACCATGGCAGAATAAAATGTGAAAAACAATACCTCATCCAGCTCCTGAAGTGATTTGTGGATCCCATCAGCCCCATCCAGTTAGAGACAGCAAAAGATAAAAGGGAAAAAAGAGACATAGGACAGATAYAGGGTACGGTCAGTTGAGAAAATACTAATTTATTTTTTAAGCATGATGGTTTACCAAGAACAAAAACTGGCTTTTAAAACAYGACTATTCAATAAATACATCATGATATTGTACTTTTTAAGTCAGCATTTTGCTTGATGCACAAACTTTTAAAAAAAGTATTTCAGTTGCTTGGTAAACAGAAAGAACACAAGAGATCAAGTTAAGAGCTTGGTTTGTTTTCCAAAGTAACTGCACAGTGAAGTTTCTAGTTACTAAAATTTCAGGTAGAAAAACTGCAATAGAATATATTGAAGTGTGACAGCAAGGGCAATTTGACTGCAGTATTTGCCATCCACTGGTGAGTTAGAAGGTTTGATTATGATTGGAGGATGCACATACAAGCTTTCGTAAGGCATTCATTGACAAGCACCCCAGTTATCACAGGATAAAACAGACAGCAAAAGACAAAAAGCGAAAGCAAATGCAGTATACACTCACTTATGTACACACTTCAATTATGCTCTAGTTTCAGGTAACATTAATCCTACATGCATCTGAAAAAAYACAAAAGGCTAGTATCTGCAATGTACCTGCACCTTCCCTATTCATCAGTCTTTGTACTATAGAGGGTATGTGTGAGCAATAGGATACTTCACTGGAAGATTAATAAAGCAAGAATATCAGATCTAAAACAAGGACAAGATACTTGTGGTTTAACAAAGCAGCAGGCTTCAACTAATGAACTCTTTTGTCCTRTACCAAGCTTCTGAAATAGGACTATACTGTTAAGAGTGTTACTTTGATTATCTGAGTTTATGGAGTGGTTGACTGTCCACATGAGAATACATCTTCCAGGGCGAAATGCAATTTTTGACAGAGAACTCTTAGAGTAAAGGATTTCTTCASGAGAAGCCTGGACACTGAACTAAGGTAAGTCAAAGTACTATGGGCTAGAATTTGCARCACTGCCCTGCTGGCATGCAACAGCTCTGCTCTGGGGATACCACCCAAAAGAAAAGGTAATTAGCTGCAACTCTGACAGTGAGAGGCACCTCATGAAAGGTGAATAGCTCACAATACCATCTTTACACTTCTTGCTAAAATAGTATGCTTGTAGTAAGTAACTACAGAACTCTCAACTGTCCACCAGGATCAGGACTGAGCCATTGACTAACTTCATCCACTGCACAAGAGCGACAATTTCCAATCACTATTAGCTTTGATTGCATTGGAATGAGCATCCTAGAAAATAGCTTCAATTAATGTTAACAAACACTGTAAATAAACATTTTATGCAAGTGCTACGTGTTATTGCACTCACTGTTGAGTAAAAGTGTAGTTTCACTGCTCAGTAGCCTTATGTGAGTTTAAACTATCACTAACTTTTCTAGGTGATATTTTAAAAAAATCCAAGGATCTAAAAAAAGTGAYTGATATTGGCAAAATCCCATGTTAACAAGAACTAAATGCAGTGCCAAATTAAACATGTATAATACACATTACTATTGACACTTCCTGTCCTGCAAATGCAATTTAATACGTCGCTCGTTAGCTAACAATGGACAAAGACCATTCAGCAACTCATCAATTGAAATAAAGTTTGCAGCACAAAGTACTGCTTTTCCCAACAAAAATGCATTAATGCAAGGCAATTTAGAATGATAAGACTGCCAGCAGATATTTACTCGTGACTATAAGAAACAAATGATACGTTTGAACAGAAAGTGTAAAAACTTCAGTAGAGCTGAGCTRCCACACAGTCCATCACAGTCTGACTAACTCAAAACTCAGAAAAAGCCRCATAAACTGCCACTGAACAAATGCCTTTTTGAAATTTCTGCAATAAGGACTCATACYAGAAGCCACTGACTCCCCTCTCTCACAGATGACTTTCAGTATTATTTAGTTTTGGGGAAAAAAAAGTAAAAAGGGCAATGGACATCAGAGCAAATGATGGAAAAATTCAAGCAATGGGAATAATCYACACTAGTGTACTTAACAGTGCCCACGCTGAAGTGAATAGAAGAGTTCTGCTCTATGCAGTAACGTGGGTTTTTTTCTTTGGGGAAAGGAGACATCAAAAAGCGCAGTGGACCAAAAACTTCACGTTAATGMTAACATGAAGTTGTGAGAATATTTATCATTCATGAAGTGAACAGAGACGTGATCAGCATAAAGACAGATCTCTTCCATTCATTTTACGCGAACTAGTAGGAAAAAGGGGTCAACAAGGTGGGGCGGGAGGGGCGGAGGGGGAAAGTACAGAGGGCGGTGGGGTTTTCAGGAGAGGTGACAGAGAAAGGGAGCTAGGGAGAGCCGGGGCAGGTGAGGGGGGCTGGGGGGAGGCTGGAGGGCCAGAGGGAGGAGCGGGGCACACAGCACGGCTGCCTGGCAGCCCTAGCGCAGCACGGTACAGTAGGATGAAGGGAGGAGACTCACCGCAGCAGCCATGCTACGTGAACTCAGAGGGCTGGAGGAGCCGTAACTACTCACTTGCTCGGCCAGCAGCTGCCGGCTCTGCACCGCGTTGTTCCGCAACAACAAGAACGCGTCCGTTAGACGCCGGGTGGCCATGGCCTACCGCCCCGGGGCCCCTCGCCCCGGGGCCGCTCGCCGCCTCGCTGCCGGGCCCTCGGCCCTAGCTCAGCCCAGAGCCCGCGGGCAGAGACGGCGGCCACCCCCGGCGACGCCCGCTGGCCGCTTAGAGGGCCCGGGCGGAGACCCCCAGCGCCGGGCCCCCCCGGCCGCCGGCCCCATCCATCCCCCCCGGAGCCGACTGCAGCCCCAGCAACGGCCCGGCTCACTTCCGCGTTGTGCATCGCTCAGCGCCTTCCGCCCCGCCCGCCTCCCGCCGCCACGCTCCGCCCGGGCCCGCGGGCCGCCGCACCAACGTTCCGGCTCTTCTGGGGGCCGGGGRGCGTGCAGCAAAACCCCACATCCAACTCAAACGGCTGTGAAACCCCCTTAGGGCTGGCAGACCCCAGCCCTCTGCCTCTCCTGGCCTTAGCGGGGGCTGTGGGGGGGCGTTAGTGCCATATGTTGGTTGCCCATAATGGCAGCCAGGTGTGGGCCTGTGAGAAATGGCAGCCTCCATRTCTCCACACCTGTCTCTGGGCTCCCTGGCTGGTGGCTGGGCTGGAGCCCTGCCTTTCCCTGGTGGGGAAACTTGGCAAAAAGGCTTCCTACAGAGCAGCCCTAACATTTCCATAGCTTCTTCAGTTAACTTGCTCCTTCTCACTGCTGTGAAGCATCCTCAAATCATTCTCAAAAGACACAAGTTTGGTTAAAAGCAAAATACTGTCGTATGACTATTTTGGTTTGATGGCTTCTCTTTTCCCATTTAGTTTTTTCTTCTGAGTCCTCCCGCATTCCCCCCAATTTCCTTTCAGCAAATTTTCTGTTTTCCAAAAAACCTTGCACAGCTCTTTTTGCTGGCTCCGACCACTCAGAAATCAGGATGTTCCCTGAAAATGAACAAGCCGTTTAAAATGACAAYATTGAGTTTGACTTTCTGAAAGAGGCTTTTTAATAAGGCAAACTGAAACGATTTTTCCCCCTGCTGCTCTGTCAGGCCGGCCTGGGTCCCCCCTGCGCGGGGTGGACGTGACAGGAGGTGGGGCTGGGGCTCCCTCCGGCGCACCCCCTGCCAGGTCTGCACCTCGCRCCCGCGCCCCGAGGGACGTCCAACATGTCCCTTGTGAAAGCAGCAGCACCCAGTGCCCGGCACGGCCAGGGCAGCCGCTGCACGCTGGTCGTCAGGAGACTCCCTAGCTTAAACTCTCAAAAAAMCCCCAAAACAACCAGTATTTACACACATGGTAGGAACAGTGACTATAATCACAACCACATTTTCTGGAAACGTTACCCCGTTTTATCTAACCGCCTGGGCAAACTTGCGCAGTGAGAAATAGAAAAAAGTATTCCTTTGCTATTATAAGACATTTGGGGAGTTTTCTTGAACAGCCCTTCTGCCTCAGCGGGAGAGACCCGAAACTTGGAATTTAGCAAGGAAATAAGCTCCAGTCATACAAGGACTAACAYACGCGTTTCATTTTTCGTGGTCTGGTGAAATCTGTTTTCATTTTGGCTGCCTGACAGAAGCTTTAAAAATATATGTATGTACTTCATTTCTTCATGCTAATTTTTAATCTACTGTAACAATTTTTTATTCTATGAGAACRGTTTCAGCTAATGACCTTCCAGCCTTCTCTTGGCACTGCTGCTGTGGCTGTAGGTCAAGAGGAATTTCTCCTGCCATCAGCGGTCTCCCCACGATCTTTTAGCTCCGGATGCGTGCACAGAGAAAACCAGTTGGAATATCTCACATGGTGGGATGGTGAACATGAACCCAATGGGAAGCCTAATGTGCTGGAAGTTGGTATATGCCAGCAATTAATGTCSTTTGCTTCCTGATTTTTGACAGCTTAAAAGGGTTTGAATGTTGGGCAGGCTTGGAATTTAAGCAGAGGGTATAAAAGTATTTGGGACTTGTACACAGAGGGATAAAACTCTGTAAGGAAGGGGTCCAGACCTAACTTGGTGAATAACCACTTCAAAGTGAATATTAGGAATAAGCAAAGGGAGTAGAAGGAATGGAAAAAAGGATTAATCAAAGAAAATTACATCTTAGAAGTTAGGAAGTGTAGGCATAAAGGGAAATGTGCCAGAAGAAAAGTCGAGTTAGACCTCRCAAAGGAAATTAAAACAAATAGCAAAATGTTCTTCAGGCGTACATACCAGAAGACGAAGGAAAGAAGAGGTAGGGGTGATGAAAGGGGGAGAGGCAAGACACAAACGAATGCATAATATGTATATAGTGGAAATGTACATAGAGGAAATGAATGCATGGAGATAGAAATTATCTCATCCAAGTGGAACAAATCATAAAGATCATAATGCGACGATAATTTGGACTAGATGATCATCATAGGTCCCTTTCAACTGAAATATTCTAATTTCTGACCCAGTCATCTAACAGCACTGGCCTACCAAGATTATATCTGGCTGTGTAACAGCATCACTGCAGGAGCAACACAACAGAATTTGAGAGCAGGAAAAATTGTTCCAGCATTTGAAAAGAGGAAAAATGATTGAAGTCTGATCCAAATAAAATACAAGACTTCTGGATAAATTTAGCAGGAAAGAATAATACCAGGCAGATAGAAATGGGCTAAAATACAACATGCATTTACTGAAGGTGGATAGTGCTAGACTGACCTGATGACTTTGTAAAGTAACTAGTTTTCTAAACAAGAGAAAAGCTAGTAGATCTATTCTGTCTGGTAATGAATAAATGTAGCCTCAAAATTAGAAGAAAATGTTTAAACATCAGAGGAATGATGTCCTGGTATATCTTTCATACAGACATGGCAAGGGCAAGCAAACACATTATAAGATAACACTCAATCCATTCATAAAAAGGATCATATTTTCCCCTCCTAAGGCAGCACATATCCCTAAATATATCTTTCTAAATGCATACTGTTAATATTTTGAGCTGTTGCTTCTTGATGCTAAAGCTCACTGCCATAGGTTTGGAGCCTGTGCCTTCCTTTGCCCTTTTATCTGCTTTTTTAGTGCCTGTTCTTTTCTGCTGTCCTTAATGAGCAATGCGATAGCAATGCTGCCTGCACTCGCACATTCTGCGCCCACTGCCTCCCACAGCCAGGGCCCGATCCCAAGTGGTGGGAACTTCCCAGTTACTACCGTGGCATTTGGATCAGGCTTCTGGAGGAAGACAAAAATACTCCATATTTCAGAAGAACATTCTATTTTGAGGTGAATAGCTAAGCTTTTTTTTTTTTTTTTTTTTTTTTAAATGGAAAGATAATCAGAGCCATATTTCAAAAGCCAGCTTTTAAACTGTGCTTGCAAACTCTTTTCTCGCAGTCCACTGTATCACCACTGTTTAGCTATCCAGGCTAAGCCAAGGGCAAACAGACCTTATGCTTCGGTGATCAGATGAAGGTCAATCTCCACCACATTTTATCTTGTGTAATTGAGTAGATACACGGAGGAGGTGAAATATTGCAGTCTTTTGAAGCCTGAACAATCAGCTTGTGCCAAAGGTAGGATTAATGGACCATTAAGTGCATTTTGCCCTGGAAAATCCCACCATTCTTTTGCAGCTGGGACACTTGGCTGCCAGAAAGTTCTTCCGCAGGGAAGTTTCTAAAGAAAAAATCAGCAAAGTTAGCTCTGTCATTGCTAGAAGCGCATTTTCTGCATGGGAATCGAGGCACTTTTGGAAAAATAGACCATACTCTTGCCTTTATCCTGTAGCAGAAGATTTTCAGGCTTCAGGGCTGTCAAACTCGGAGTTTCCAGAGCGTGTTAATCACTGAACCAGGAATTGTTTGGCCGGTGAAGTGGGAGTTTTCCGAGTTCTGGCAGTGGGTGTGATTCTGACAGCCTCTCTGTAGGTGGTGCTGCAAGGCAGCGAGATGTGAGTAAGAATCACCTCTGCTATTTTTAAAATTCGGTCCCTTGGTTTCTTAACCAGCTCTTGGTATTCCAACTGTCTTAAAAGAAAATTAGACATAGTTGCCCATAATTTCTTTATTTTGATGAGCTATAATCTGAATGCACCCACTGAAATATAAACAGAGGAAAATTGTTATTTTCTCTGGGTTCAAACTCTTGGCATTATGTACTCTTCCTGGAAAACTGCAATTGAACAAACTGTCTTTTCATATTGATCTAACTTTACCAGAATTTTAACGGCAGATTGTAGAAGCTAATGAATTAGAGAAGAACATCTGAAAAAGAATAAGTTGGTCATGCAGAGACCCTAAGTAATAGATATTTAAATTAAAAAGAGAGAGAAATTCACATCTCTAAGTGGGCTCTGTCGTCTTTTGCTCTGCACTCAAATGTTGCCTTGAGTTTAGCTGCTCTTCTGCACACTGAAAAATGGTAGAATGGATCCTGCAAATGTGTCTGTACTCCTCCCTTGCTACTGAAATGCAATCAATCCAGGTGGAATCAAGTTTTACTTCAAGCTCGGTAGGCAGTGAAGACTGCTGTGTCTGCTTGGAGGGCTGCGAGGAATTTTTTAATAAAAATTCAGCTGCAAAAATTTGGTGTTTACAGGCAGACAAACTTCACATACATAATTAGCCAGGCAACCTTGTTCAAAGGCAGATATTACAGTCTATGAGCTTGTACCCCAGTCTTATGACAGGCTAATAATGCCTATGGTACTTAAACAATGGAACAAGTTTGTCATCTAATATTGTGCAAAATTCCTTTCCTCAGCTGGGCACTATATTAAATCTTCTGTGTCACCATGGTGTTAGGTCACCTCTGCAGCAAAGGTAAAATATTGCTCATTGTAGGYGTTTATATCTCTGCTTATCCTAGTTACCTCTCCAGTAGTCACGTGAAGATATACTGTATTTAAATTGATGTATCAAATGTAAAAATTTGTCACTGGTCTCTTTCTTGTAAGATACATATACGAAGATTTTAGCTCAAGATGGGATGCCTAGTTGTCATGGATGTATGGTTTAGCTGAGCAAAATTTTTGGAGCTGGATGTACAGCAGTGGTTAGTTGTTCATCCACAGAAATAGCAGTGTGAATGCAAGATGTTTCTGTCCCCTAGCTGTTTGCTACTGACCACAGCAATGATGTTACCCTGCAATTTAGCTAGCACGGTACGCTCTGTGAGTGCTTCTCATGTGCTTTAGTGCAAGCCGATCAGTTTAGTGGCTAATATAGCAGCTTTCCTAGAGAGGCCAAGCCACGCAGTGGACACGCTGGAGGGCTGAGGGGAGTTAGCTCAGAGCCACTCTGCAAASCCACCTGCGAGGGTCGAACAGTACCCTGTCTGGAGTAAGAGAGGAGGGAAATGTGTTCTTGGCATACTGTGGCAGASTCCCACAGTACTTCAAGTACATGCATACGTGAAGAGATTGTAATCAAAATAAGTAGACAAGGGAAGTATTATTATTCCTCTTTTAGAGATGAGGAACCAAGCCATGAAGAGATTCAGTGAGCAGTTCCCCTGCAGATACGCATAATGTAAGAGCTGGCACCGAAACACAGGATTCATCATTACTGCCATTTTACAGATGGAAAAACCAAGTCAGAGAACAATAGTGGCTTGCTCAAGGTCACTCAGGGTATTTATAGCAAACCCAGGACCTGAATCTGGAGCTGCTGAGACCTGGTCAGCATTTTTCCCAAGGGAATCACGGATAAGGAGATTAATGTCAATAGTTTCCCCAAAAGCAGCAGAATTTCAGAAAAAGAAGGAAGACTGTTCCAGAAAAAGATGCCTGTGCTTGTGTTAGAAAAAGAAGCTTAGGCTCCAGTATCCCCAGCAACTCATACCTATATTCTTGTTATCCTAATTAGTGGCAATGTTCCACTTCCAGAAGGTTTTATCTCCTTCAATTAGGTGGTGTTTTTTCCAACTAATAAAATTAAAGAAGACAATTCAGAGAGATGTATTACAGTAGATCACAGTCTGACATTCATTCCAGCAATAACAACTGTTATCAAAGAAAGATCTTTTTCATAAACGTAGGAAACAAGTCAGGCTAATAAAGACATGAATAAGGTTTTGCACATTATAATGTCAAAATAATCAATGAAACTATGAAAAAAATCTAGTCAGAAAGTCTGCATAATGAGTATTATCCTGCACAGAAGTAGTCTGACTCTGCTTTATAATGAGTAGCATTTAGCCATAAATCATTCTGAAACAAGAGGGAAAGAAGGAATGACCCTGCTAATTTCAATGCCATTTGGGAGCAGCAGAGGGCACATAAGAGCAGGCTCCTACTTAACAAATCTTCACTTTTTTGGCCTGGATTTTCCTGTAGAATCAGGAACTGTAAATACTGATTTTCTTAATGAACCGGTGCCAAGTGGCTAGCAAGTGGGTATTCTCTAAAGAAAGAATTGTAGATGTCCAGACTGGTTTTCTGTCACTTAGGACTGCTGCTTGCAGCTGATGTATTATGCCAAGATACTGCCATACATGGTGTTTATTGCTATTCTCAGAGGTGCTTAGAAATGGGAAATGCTAGAATCTGAGATAAGTACAAAGATGATGTAAGAGCGCAAGGAAGGAAACTAGACCAAGCAAAAAAAMGTTTATTAGACCAAGTGGAGCAAGGCGGGGAGGGGGGGATCAGAGCTGCAGCTGAGAATGGCCATGGGGAGATGATGAAATCCCCTTTCTGCCTTAAATAGCATCACAGTGAAAAAAAAAAAAAAAAAAACCCCACCCAAAAAAAACCCCATACATCTGCAATCAAAGCAAAGGGGTTGCAAGGAACAGCAGATCAGCAGCTCCAAGAAAGGAACTGCTCTCGTTTCTTTCTCTTTTCTTCCTGTTGCTCAGATAAAAGAATTGCAGAATTACTTTTACCACCACCTGTGAACTTCCACTCCCCAGAGCAAGGCCTCACAGGAACACGTCTTATTGTCCTCAGTTTGTACATGCAGAAACTGAGGCAAGGGAGCGTTGATTTGACAAACAGTTTTTCTCCAAGCTATCCTTGTTTGATCCCTCTGAAGACATGGATGTCCGACCCTGGATGACTCACGGAGCCCAGACTCAACTAGTTTACCTCCCACTGATGTCCCAGTGGCTGGCTTTAGGCCAGGACCCTTCAGCTGTTGCCTGTGGGCTCCAGCTGGTCTGCAGCAGTAGTGAATATTCCCTTCAATCATCTGTGCCCTGAACTCCCTCCTCACCCCCATTGCTGGGAGAGGGTCATCCAGAGCACTGTGAATGATGGCAGCAGTGGTCAGAGTGGGCAGGGGGTTATTTTGATCTCCCACCTCAGTGCTCCATGTATAGGCTGATCTGGGAGGCTCTGTGGTCTCCAGGGCGTAYGGCCCCATCTCTGTGCTCTGCTGTCCTTGTTGCATCCCTTCTGGGAAAGATAGTGCAGTGCCCTTTGGCTGTGCTTTGCAGGGGTGGTCACATCTTCCCATGCTTGGAGTTCATCCACCATTGACCACAGAGGGTTCGGTATCCTTGGAGCCCTGAGCCGAGTTGCAGGAAAAAAAACAGACCCATGTCCGAATTGTTGTACCTGAAGGAGGGATGGATCCAGCCTGTGCCAGTCCAGGCTGGCTGGTTATCCTGACACATTTTCCTTGCATGGGAATGTCTGCCCTGGCTTCTGTCCACTGCGTCCCCCTTAAAATCTGTAGAAGAGGCCATCAGAAGCACTCAGCCAGCAGGAAACACTGAGCACAAGGGCCACAGTGGGATTTAGGGTGCCTGAATCTGGGTTATTCTTGGTCCTTCAGTGTCCCAGCTAACAGCAGTGGCTTTCTCCACCATTGGGAACGAGAGCACGTTAGAGACCGGGAGGTGTTCGGTAGCAGGGGGCCTAAGTAACGGTCCAAATGCTGACCTGCTTTCCCTGCAGCATAGCTGTGGAAGATGGTGGGCTGGGAGAAGTTAAGGGGACATAATTTGGCTCCGCATGTTTTCTTGAGGTATTCTGTCTAAGTAGGCTCAGCAGCTTTGCCTACCCCCATCTCGGTTTCCTGACCAAAGATGAGGTGCGAGGAACTGAACCGCATTCCCTGGGAAGAGCTGATAGAGCCTCCCCCGCTTCTCCCCCTCCTCTGGTGCTTCAAACCAAAACAGCTGCAAACTTCTTGTGGCTGGAGATGTGCTGAGTGGCCTGGCAGGAGTTCAGGGAGAGGTAAAGGAATCCCACCCACCAGTAGCAAGGGCTCTGTGCCACCAACAGCCCTTGCGTGCCCTAAATCCTGGCTTCCTGGTAATTGCTATCTCCATAAATACCAGTCGGCCGCCAAGAGAAGGGACTTGCATCACTGGCCTGTGTTGTATCGTGTGAAATATGAGGTGACACACAATACGCTGGCATTAGGCAAAGGAGTTGTCTGCTGATGTGGTGACACGCTTGAGGCAAAACTGGAAAATTTGATCCCTTCCTGCCCGCGGTCTCCCAGGCGCTGTGGTAAGGCACGCTTGACTTGCTTTGCTCGGGGATGTCGAGGGAAATGGGAAAATGAAACACGCGGGCCAGCACCATCTGCAGTTCGTGAACTCAGACGTGTCAGGTTGGCAAGTGCCCGCAAGGCCGTTTGGTTTGCTGAGCTTGGGTCCTACCACAGCTGGATTATCCGGGCTGAGCACAGCCCGGCCAGGTTTGCCCTGGTGAAGCTCAAGAATGCTGAGCTGCTTTTGGCAGTGTTATATCAGAGACGGCTTTGGCCAATAGCTCAAAATGTCTCCCTGCTGCACGGATCGCCTGTTACCCCATCCTCCTCCCCATAGGGCCAGATGCCTGCTTTCCTATTGAATTGAAGAATGACAGAGCAGCATTTGTGTTTGATTCTCCTAAACGTGTGGCCCAAGGGCGACAGAGACCTGCTAACACCTTTCTGTGCTCCCTGCATTTGCTTCTCCACTTTTCTCTCCCTCACTTCTGTTTCCAGATAACTTTTCTCTTTTTTTAAGCAAGATGGCAGCTCTGTTACAGAGATCAAAGCCCTGAACAAAGAAAATTTGCGCTCTCCTGCATCTCTGTTTTTAGTTTCTTTCTGTTTTCATGGCCCCAGCTCCAGAATGATGCTGTCTATAGAGTGATCACTGCAGTGAGTGCTAATAGTTGTAGACCCAGAACTGCATGTCYAATCCCTGCGTGGTCTGACAGCGGAGCAAGTGCACGGGGGTGGCAGCAGACACAAACAGCTGGTGGGTGAGAGGAGGAATGTTCCTCCTGCCAGGGACTGTGTTATGAACTGCACCTCGGTGAGATGCCTCCTGTACCTCAGAGCAGTCCTGCAAATATCTGCCTCCCTCCAAGTGCCACTCCTGGGAGCATCTCCATTCTTAACTTAACCAAGAGTTAGGCAATTTTCTTTGGGTTCCCATGTGGACTTTGTAAAACCAATTTCCAAAACAGCCCAACAAAGCCACACAATGAATACTAATTTGTGTCAGTTCCAGCACAGCGCTTGCACAGGGAAATGAGAATCTCCGAATGTCTGCAATGCTCCCTTGGGTGGATGTGTGCACACACACACTCATCCAGAGGGTTTCTGGTTGTTTATGTAACACAAGTGTCTTGAAACAGATCTATTTGCTCTTAAGAGCAAAGGATTAATGAATAACGTGCAATTAAAGTGTGCACAGGAGGTAGCACGTAAGAATAGCTCCAGCTCTGCTCCCTTTCCAGGGCTTGTTTCATCTGCATGTTAAGGAGTGCTTGTTTAAGCTAATACCTCTTTCTATTGTTTGGGACAGATTTTTCAACAGGGCTTTAGAAAGGCAACTACAGAATAATGCTCCTTATAACGCACGTGCCAGCTGCTCTCAAGGCGGCTTGACAGGCGTACGCCTGGCAGGCAGCAGCGGTGGTAAGCGAAGGGCTCGGGGTTGATGCTTACAGCCAGCCCCTGCTCGGAGGAAAGGTTAGTCTCGTGGGGGGGTGTTTGCCTGGGCCTCCGGAGACGCAAATCCAACACCCTGCACGATGATCTGTGCCGACACACATTTCCTGCGTGACCCCCAGCGAGCTGCTTGGGACTCCGACATTTGGCAAACTGTGCCAAATCTTCCCGGGGAGGCGAAGGTATAAGCCTCTGTTTTCATAATGGACGGGGAGAGAGGCACAAATGTCTGCCAGGTCCTCGGCCTCTGCAATTCCCAGTCTGCTGTATTGCCTTACGCTGGTGATTTAATTTACGGCAATGAACTGTGAACTGCAGTGGCTGCGAGCTGTGATTTCTGCGATAGCTGCTGGGCTGTGACAGCAGCTTCCAGCGGAGGAGCAGTGATCGGCTCCGGTGCCACCACCTCGGACCACCGCAGCTGAGCCTGACAGATCCCTTCCCACCCAGCGGGACCCCTCTGCTGTACACCCAGGCCCCCGGCAAGAAAGGCTGTGTTCCCACACTGCTTTTGGGATCCTTTGAACATGATTCAATCATCCTGGGTTTGGGAGTTCAGGCTCACGCTGGTGCTATTGTGAGAGGGAAAGAAGAAGCAGGGATAAGCTTATGGGAGAAAAATAAATTCCGTGCTGCTGTTGACTGCAGAGAGGAGCAAACCCCAGGGAGTTCAGCACCAGGTTTTCCAGCTCCGCTCGTTGCCCAAATGGTGAACCCACGGACATGAACTTTGTTTCCATTTTGCAGGTGGGAAAACCCTGGCACAGGGAGGCTGAGTGATCGTGAGYGATGGAGAGGCAAACCTTTGGCTGAGTCAGTGATACAAATAACGTCTCGAGCCTGAGCCCTCACCAGCAGATCAAGACCTCCATATGACTAGAAGATTGTGCTGCAGTATTCAGTGCACATATTGTTCTCCCTCAAAGGAGCAGAAGTGTGCACATCATTAAAAGGAAATATTTTATGCTGATCATTCCCACATGCCTGCTCTGTATCTGTATGGGTTCTTAAGCAGCACCCATTCTGCACATAATGTCATGCATTTACATCTCACAAGGAAGATCAGACCTCCTCAGGCTAAGGAATTGTGTTCTGGGCCCCTGATAAAACCATTTTATGGAGATGAATAACTTGTGTGGTTTCATGCTTCCTTTCCCTGAAATGCCATTAGATGAACATCAAGTGCTTTTGTATTTATTTGAGAGAATTTCCTTTTAGACTCTGCAGGCAGAGAAAAAAATGGGGATGGGAAGGGATCTGGGACTGAATTATGCCGCTAACTGGCAGTGCCTCAGTGAGAGCCGAAGAGCACGGCTTGCTGCCTCATTTATATCCATCGGAGGTGCCATGAGCTGCAGACTAGGATAAGTTACCTTGTCTGAAGGACTGAAATACCACATCAAAGCACCACGTGGATCAAAGGTGAAAGCAACAGGCATTCCTGGCTGGCTCATCTTTCAGACCTTTCACTCTCTTTAGYTTCCACTTTGAATCTGATAATGCAGCCTGAACGCAGCCTTTCATATGCCTTCATTCCTGGAGGCACAGGTGGTATGGAGCATGTATTTCCTTGTCAGCGGGCTTCATGGGGCATAGGATTTCCAGGGCTTAGCTCTCAGGCATCAGTGATGGAAAAGATCTATCACTTGGAACAAAGCAGAGCAAGACTGATGGAGTCGGTGCGGCAGAGCAGAGGCTTTCCTGCCCGAGGTACAGAATGGGGTGCAAATCTACAAAGAGCTGCTCAACAGTTAAGTACCAGTATTAATCTGCAACATGCAGTGCTCAGGGCCCTCCCAGAGAATCAAACCCATGATTCAAGACTTTATATGAAGACAGACTAAAGCATCTGTGAGCCTTGGAGAGGACACACTGAAACACACAGGGTAAAACTGGGAGAAGGCACATCTACTGACACACAGGTCCCAATGGCACTTGGAAGCACATTGAAAATTTTTATGCTAAATGAAGTAAATGTAAAAGTAAACGCCTTCAGGGACTCAGAAAGAAGACTTTCACCCCACAGGTGTGTGACTTCTGTCACACAGAAGAGAGCAGGAGGCAGATGAAGCTGTGTTGCTCAGCATCTGTGAAAATCTGGATGTTAACTCTTCCGTACTGTAGGTTCCTCCTGCAGTACTACTTGTCAGAGAGCATCAGAGTCATCACAGCATGAAGGAAAGGCCTCGTGACCTGAAAAAATCTTGATTCTGACATTTTCTGTCCTTCAAACCCTTTTATTTATGTCAGCAAACTTTTATTGAGTCCGTAGTGGCTCTCTCTGGGTGGAAGTCTCCCTCTGATAGATGTTCTCAGCTGTGCATTCATTGCTGCAGTTTGGTGTCAGAATCAATATATGTGCTTAAGTAAGATTTGTGGAGATGTTGTCTTCTGGATTCAGAGCTCTGTACTAGTACGTAGGGCCTTAGCGAGTAGCTTTTGAAATCTAGACCCTCCTGTATCTGTGGGTTCATGTAATATGAAATATTACCTTATGTTAAAGCTGAACTGGATCCTTTTATGTCAGGGTTGATCTCCAAGGTTTATAAAGCCGTTCAGAATGGCAGCAAGATGAACAAGGCAATTGTATAGCCCTTTCCCCTACTCCAGTCTGCGAAAGGAAAACATTGTGACTCATCAGCCAGAGAAGTTGTGTTTTCTWCAGCAGGAAGCCTTGCAGATTCTCTGCTCCCAGATCTTGTTATGTTCTTCCATCCCACCATTCTGGAAAAACTCCCACAGAAGGACAGGCAGATATTTTAATCAAGAAATGGTCCTTATTTCCATTAGCAACAGCTGTTTTCCTTTTAATTTAATTCTCCATTCTGGAGTCTGTTTATGAAAGCTGCCATTAATTATGTTTTTCATCAGTCAATGTTCAGAGATGGCTAATGGCCCAGCACACCTAATTAGTCCTTCATGTATGATAACGTTTCAGCAAGTCTATAGTCAGTGTGTAGGGCTGATATCCCCTGCACAGTGGAGTTGTGAGTGGGGCTGCGCAGACTCTCCTGGTGTGTGTCAGATAGTGTTACAGCTGCGTTCCTCTGCTCCTGCCAACATGTGGCTAGCTGGGGGCTGCGCTTACCGGGATGTGATAACAGCTAGTGCCAGAAGTGGCTTCTAATGTCACTCCGAGCATGCTAGCAAAAGGGTGAAGAATTCAAGCTGCCTTTGGAAGCTCTTCGAAGACAGGGAGTGCAGAGACWGGAATACAGCTACTTTTATTTTTCTTTCAAGTTACACACTTGATAAGTGTTAATGATGGCTAAATGCACTGTGCTACGGTGCTTTTCTTTAGCTTCTTCTGTGCAGAAACCTTCTGGTCATCCTTGCCTAGGTATTCCCAGCTGACCCATCTGTCTCAAGCCACGAAGGTGGCTACTTGTGATGCAAAGAGTGTCGCTCTCTTTAATGTCAGTGTGGAGACASTGGCATGACTTAACTTCACTAACCTAGTGACGCATCTGGGTTTAGGCGAGTCTTTGGCTTAGGTATAGCAAAAAGCTTGACACAACTGTCCAGGAACCGTGGGCATGAAAAACAACTCATCTTTGTTCAACAAGATGCATGAGTAGGTTGATTGAATTCTTCACATACCTTAAAGCTGGAGCTGGAGTTTGAACATCAGGCTCAGTTGGAACTTTGCCTTCATTTTGAAGGTGTTTGCAGCTGCAAAGAATAGTAGTAGTTATTGGCAGGTAGCCTCAGGTAAGAAGCATTTCAAATCCTCCGGTACACAGATAGCTTTGAAAAATATCCACATCTGTCACAATTGTGTATTGAAATCCAATCAGCGTGTGTGCAGAGAGCTGGCTCTGTTCCCTTGCCCAGGCTGTCACCTGCAGAGTTCATGGCATTGTGGAAAATTGCATGCACTGAGTTAGGGGCATGTTTTGTTTATCTTGGTAGAAAAGTGGCAAACGACCAGCTCAGGATTTGTAGTCATGTATTGCATAAAACAGTCAGTCACCTTCAGCCTTTCCTACGCCTGAAGGAGTCCGGTGCCCACAATCATTCTTCGCTCACTTCATTTGCTTTTGCTGTGAGCCCCACAGGAGGCTGCAGGAAAGTAAAACTGATGTAGCAACATTTGCTGTATATAGTAATAACAACGTACTGCAGTGAAACTGCTTCACTGTATATGAATAATGAGAGATCCTCTAATATTCTACTTGATGCTGAAGGTACTTCTCTGTCCTGTAGAATCTCATCAGACTTATGCAGAGGTTCTTCGGTGAGTATTCGATTGGCAAATTTCTGACTGTGTGACCTCACTAAACTTAAAACCTTTTGACTGCAGGAGGAATGAATCTGCCATGCTGCTAAACAGACAGAGGCTTTTTCACAAGGCATCTGCTTCCAAAGCAAATGAAATTTGCTTTGATTTTCATGGCCTGTTGAGGGATGAGAGCAGCACCACAAAAAATCATACAGGATTGGCTCAGAAACAGTTTAAAGGAGGATACAGGAGCATCCAAGGTGCTGTCATTTGAGAAGAGAACGAGAAAGTGCAGGTGACCTGTTAAATAGTATGTCCTGTTCCCAAAGCCTCCGTCTCTCATGCTGCGAAGGGGTATAACTGCAGACAAAATAGGTTTAGACACAGAGCTCTGCACTTAGTATTACTCTAACTTAACGCTTTTTTCGGACAGGGAGAGGAAGGTGAGTGTCCTACTGTTATTCATTGTCCCGTCACCTCTTTGCTAGTTGCTTGATCACCTCAACTTTGAGCTCTCATCTGAAATGTCTCAGCTGGAAAGTGCTGGATTTACGGAGCTCTTGCAATGGTGATATAAGAAATGTTCTAGCAGGGTGTTATGGTCCTGCTGTCAAGTCCTTCACTGGAAACCCAGAGTAATTCCAGTGCAGCTGATGGGTTACTGTCGTGTAAGTGAAGGCAGCGTTCATCTCTTGGATGTCACCTTTTGGCCTCTTCTGTTGGCAAATGAACCTGGGGTAATATTGCAAAAACACATCCTTTGAGTGAAAGCGATAAGAAAGACAAATGTTTGACTTTAGCCAGAGAATTTAAAACTCAGAGTCCTTTGAAGATTGCCGAGTTCTGCGCTGTGTTAGTCATCCATATCTATCTAAGAAAACACTCATTTCATCACAGCTGATGACATAAATTCAGACTTGTGAGCAAATGGCTAGGTTGAGTTAAATCACCTCTCTATCTGCTAATGGCATTTTTGCCTTTGCTTGATGATGAAGGTTATCTCGCTGTTTGGAAATTATAACCTACAACTGTTAGACAGCATTATCTGCAGACTTGGGTGAGATAATTTGTATGAAAAATCCAGGGAATCTGAAGCTCATTGGCTTCCATTCACATGAAGCCGAAACGCTTCAAGACTCCAGCCGCCTTCACACACCATGTGCCTCCCGCTATACGGTGGGGAAGGAATAGCAGCTGGCAGATGATGGATAGCAATGCCGCAGCCCGCTATAAGGTTGGGAGTGACATCACTGATAGAAGGGAGAGCAGCTTGAACTGTTTATAAAACTGCAGTTGGGAAGTTTGCCCCAGACTGCATTAGCCTCTGTTCGCTGCCTACCCTGCTTTTCCCCACTCAAATTCCAAGCTCCTTCAAGGGAAACAAACATCTGCAGAGACACAATGTTAATTGTTGTACTTAGCGCTGCTGTTTACATTTTTGATGCAGGCAAGTCAAAGCATGTCAAGGCTATCCTGATGGCTAAAACAAGCCAGAAATCTTGTTCTGGCTGAAATAACAAGGGGACGGATTCTGATCTCGTGTACCAAGGCATTCTGCGTTGGCCCCGGAGGATGGAAATCAGAATCTGGAGAAATCAGAGGGTGTAAAAAAAGTAGCAGAGAGGCTTGTAAAAGGATGAATGTGATAGAGTCACCAGGGAAGCATTACAAGGTTAATGCAGTTTTCCATTATCTGAAAACAGTTGGGGATTACACTGCATTTGTAAGCTTAGAAAGGCTGGCTTCCCCGGGTTCTGCTCCCATCAAAATCCAGCCTAATGGCTCCTTATCAGGAATGATGAATCGCTCTTGTGCCTACACTTTGGTCCCTAATTTCCACTTTTCTTGCATCTGCTTAAAGTCCTTTTTAATTTTAATGTGTACAGCAGTCTCTGAGCCAAGTGTGGCTCTGGTGTTCATAGTCATTCTGGTAATTACTGCACTCGCCAGGTCCCTTTAGGATGCAATTTCAATGGGGTGTGACTTTCACAGTATTTTTTTTCTTGTTGTTGCTCGAGCCACTCCAGGAAGGAGCTGTTAAACACGAGTCTCAGCAGGATCCATCATGACTGAGGACAGAACAGAATGTAATGAAACAGGGTGAATACGTGTCTCGCTGAGCAGGATATGTTCTCTTAGTTATATGGTTGATAAAGCTTTGGCTGAGGTTCAAAAAGGTGTTCAGCTTTCATCTCTCTGTCTTCCTTCCTCCACTCCCCTAAATATTAATGGCTGCACTCATACCTCCCATATTCGTGGCTACTTTAATTGTTTACAYATTTTTTTAATAAAGGATTTGACCTTTTGCCTGTGCAGTTATACAAACCTTTCTCTGTCTTCATGCTGATGCCCCCTTCATCGCAGCTTGTCCTCGGCTTCCCTGCGCCCCGGCTGGCTCGGTCTGATGCAGGGCAAGGGAATAGACACTAAATCACTGTAGTCAGAAATACTGCGGTGGAGTTTTCCTGCTGAAGAGAAGGAGGGACGGCGCCGCACCGTGCTCYGCTCAGGCTGTGGCCCCGATTGCACAAAGCCGCGTGCAGGCAGCAGTGTATTGGTTTCACTGGTGCCAGGTCTTTTGATGACTGGTGGGTTTGGCACCCTGGGCTTGCTGTTTGAAGTGTCACGCTTGCTCTGTTCCTCTCCTTTTGGCTTGGGTGAATGCGACAAGGCTGGGTGGGAAGCTAAGGTCGCATGGGAAGTGTGTGGCAGCGCTGGGAACTGAAGTCACATCTCCTGAGTCCCCACCTGGTCCATTAATGACAAAACCATTTTCCCTCACTAATTGAATACAAAGAGAACAGTCTTTTTTACATTATTTACATGCTGGGAGAGCAGAGGCAGCTCTGTGAGAAAGTAACGTGGCAAAGGAAAGCCAGCGGGATTGTCAAGTGCCAGGTGACAGTGGGATGAAGGTTTCGGGAGGGTCGGGGTGTGCCTGTTTAACCCTGAGCATCTCTCTAAGTGCAGCTTAGCAGCTAGGTTCCCAGATCATGAGGAAATGACAGGGCATCCAGGAGTGCAATGACTGTCTATCCAGATGTATATCCATGCCAGGAGGAGAGCAAGGATGTGTATCCCCTTTAATGCTGACTGCTTCTTCCCAGCCCCAACTGCACCCTTCACAGGATCCCATTGTCTCGAGACACATTTCACATGAATCGCAGCTGCTGGGAGTAAAGGAAGAGAAAAATCGATCACACTGTTCTGCTGTGGTCACGTTGCTGTGCTATGTTTCTGTATCGGCCAAGCTCTGATCATTAAATTCTCCTTTATCACATTTTTGGCTATGTTTGCTGTGTAAAATTACTATATTTGAATTAGGGCCTGGGTTTATGAAAAGAGACAACAATGATTAATATTAATGTGAGCATGAATTGAACCAGTATTTTTAATCCTATGGCAATTAATTAAATCAGGGGAGTGACAAATAAGAGCATAGATGCCCARTTAGGCACTGTTGCACAGGCAACGGAAGAAAAGAAAAAAGTTCATCTGATGTAATGTGATTTGGATCAGGCCCTTAAGAAGGAAGAGCCTTTCTGCTCCAAATAATTATTAATTTGACTGCTATCAGAACAGGAATTTACTACAGTGTCTCTGGCCAGCCTGTCCTCTCGATCTGAAGAGGGTTCCTATCCTCTCCAGAAATGACTGTGCATATATACAATGCAGTTGTAAAAAGCTGTGAATAAAAAAAATGTTARTTAAGTATAGCACCATTAATAGTTAGTAGCTGGGAAGGAGTGCATTAGTGATGAAATATAATGTTTATTTTCCCTCTGAGTTAAGCACATTTAGGGATATCCCCAATGTACAGGGAGATGACCTGGCTGATGATCTGCTGTGTCCCTGCTTCTGCAAGGGACCAGACAGCAAAGAAGTTTGTGAGCAGCCTCTGCTCCTGGTTCCACATCTGCTCAGGTCGTGAGGGACTTGGATTATTTCCTTCCCCTGAGCCCATTTCCCACCACCCATCTCCGCCCCGGGGGGCTGATACGTTCCAAAAGCAATCCTAGAGGCAGGAGGACATGGATGCTCGTGGAGCTGGGGCAGATGCCAGCGAGGAGGGCCAGGACTGGACCGCAGGCGCTGGAAGTCACGGCTGAAGCGCGTTGGCAAACGGCGAGTGCAGGGGCCCCGCGGTGGGCCGGCAGCGGCTGCRGCTGCAAGCGAAGTCCGCTGGCAGAGCTGCGGCTGCGGGCAGGCGTACCGCCTGGCAAGGTTCAGCCTGGCCCTGCGCACTGAGATTAGTCCTTGAGCACTAACTCTACCCACAAAGTATTCAGGAAAATAAAAGGAAACCATGCTTAGGTTTGGGCTTTGATGGCTGGCTTTTTGCATCTCTCTTTCTTATTCTTGGTCATGAAAGCAGTCAGTCTGCCTAGCAATTCAGATCTGAATCCTTTAACCTGGAAGGCTTTTTGTGTAATGTAACGTCTCCCAGCCTAAGACCAAGTCAAGCATCATGCATCAGTGATCTCCATTTTCCAGGCTGGTAATTCTGGCTTACCAGAAYGAAGAACAAAGGCACTGAGTAAGTAAAAGGAATAGGGGGAAAAAAMCCCAAATGGAATGGACATGTTGGTTGAAGCATCCCATTTCTTGAAAAACTGATTTTGAGGTATCTGTCAAAGCAATCCCTGTATTTCTTATGATTATTATATCACATGGCCTTGGCGTGGTTTTCTGGTATTTCGCGAGGACCACCCAGAAGTGGGCCAGGTTTGGTTATTGGATTTACTAAACAGAACAAGAAACACAGAKCTCCTGCCTGCTGTTCAAAAATAATATCGCAAGGGAAGCAAACCACAGGGAGACCACAGGGAGGTGAAGCCCATTTTCCACTTGCTGAGGGAACTGCCCTTGCTTGCTGCAGAATGCAGTCTCCATATGCTGGGAATGATTCCCAAAAGCACTCCATCCTTGCCGACTCTGCTTCCTTTCAGAAGCTGCATCCACTGGGATGTGGGGTAAGGAAGTGGCTCTGAACAGGATACTCTGGGGTGTTTTCTCTGTGCAGTGAGGTGGAGAGAACAGCCTGTAAGAGAAAACACCAAATGGTGTTGGACTAGAACAGAGAAAGCCTGTTTCTCCCTGTCAGTGTTTCTCAAATTATGGATCCTGGACCACCCGACGGCTGGAGCGAGCTTTCTGGGGYGTAGCACACTGCAGAAGGGGCTGCTCCTGTGCCACAAGTAGCTCTGCGCTCACTTTGTGTCGGTCCCCGGCTCCCTCCCTGCCTCAGCTGGCGGGATGAGGAAGAGGAAGACYGTGCGCGGATGGAGAGAAGGGAGAGAATTTGCCCCTCCCTAAGAAGCCATTGAAATGGCACGCAGAAAATAGGGGAAGAAAAGGATAGGTGACCTACAGTGAGTGGGAATTTAGGAGAGCTGTGGAAAGCCAGGCTTCTCTTCGTGATCTGCAGGAAGAAACATTAKCAGAAATATCTGCAGTGGTGAAGTAAATATGGCAGAATGTTTCAGAAACAGAAATAACTTACCACACTGTGGCCCTGAGGGCATTTGGATCTGAAAAAAGAGAGGCATTGGCTGTATGTGAAGCTTTGCCTCGTAACCCAAGGTAAAAAGGACATCAGGATTCCCTAGCAATAGTGTCCAAACAGTGGCTTAGCAGACTGCACACAGGTAGATGTGCTGTGGTGGTGGAACAAACCCTGAGGGATCTGGAGGAATAAACCCTGAGGGATCTGGAGGAACCAGCGGGCAGGCCGGGGCTGCTGACCATGTAGTGCATGCGACGGGCAAGGTGTCACCCAGCAGGCATATGCTCAGCCTTTGTGGGTCATTTACATAAGACACCAGCTGAATTAAATCATGCATATACTAATAGAGGTGTCATACTGCTACACCTCTTGTATACTATGGCTCAGCACACATATGGAGATACATACATATATATATGGAGAAGCTAAAGCTATAACCAACAGGCCAGAATATTTCAGATCTTGACTACTGCGGGTAGCGATCTCAGTGATTCTTGCTTATGCTAAGATATGAAATGTTTTGCAATATCAGAAATCCATGCGTACACTGTTGTTAGATGCTGGTATGGATGGGAAGGAAGAAGGCAATGGAGACCTTTAGCTCTCCGTACATTGACTAAGTGACTACTCTTTTCAGCTTCTCAGTAGTTAAAGGGTTAACGAGAAAAGCTGCTTCCCGTGACCTTTCACTCCCCTAATGTGTTTGGTGATTTCTTGTTCTCCTAGGCATGATTTTTGTTTGGGAATGAAATGTGCTTACTCACTCATATGCCTTTATTACATAGACACCATGTTTGGGTACATCATCCATCAGTGGGAATGTCACCCTGTGTAAAAGCCCCGTATCCAGAGTGACAACTGAGTTAGTGCTGGTGTTGTGGAGCAGCCCCCTTGCCAAGTTTCTGCAGCTGGACGGTTTTAAACAAAACTCATTTACGAATAGATCCACCAGCAAAAGAATCCGCAGTCGCATGTTGCTCTTGTGGAAGCTGCCAGCTTCTGTGGGCCGCTGGCCTTCTCACAGAGGACACCGAGGCGAGCCGGTGGATCATGGCCAGGGAAGGGCCACAGAATTGTGATCAAAAGCTGTTCTCAGCTGATCGGTTTTTGACTTCTCCTGCGAAATGACTCATTGCTATCCGTTCTGCTAAATAGATTCAAAAGGTGCTGGTGTTAATTCTGCTGCTGAGCTCAAGGCTGAGGATTAAATGGCACGAGAACTCATCACTGCCATTTCTCTTTTTGGATGGAGCTCAGGTTGGAGGAGCAATCTTTGGTGTATAGCAGCGATGGCACGCTTACTCAGGCATATTCATTTCTCAGCATGTTATTTGCAACTTCTGCCTTTATTCTGCTGCACAGACATCTATTTTTTTAATAATGACWTGGAGTTTTCATGGCAACAGCCGTGAAAGCAAATGGCAGTCATACAAGTCAAACTTCAAGCAACACTTTGCAAAATACACAGCAACCTATTTTAGTGCACCACATCATTAATTAGAAGAGACAGACTGGGCAGGTTTGGAAAATATGATCTCTAGTGTTCAATTCTTAAAAGGATTTCGAAATGGCCATTGGAATTCTGTGCATTTTCTACCCATAGAAGAAAATACAGTTAGAAAAATTAGGCTATATATTGATTAATCTTCGAATTGAAATAAATTATTTGTGTTAGTTACCAGAGGATTCTGTTTGTGACAGTTCTTCTGGCTRTAGGCTTATTAAATTAAGATGGTAATAATGGGAGAAGCAGAGAGAGAGATTAATGCCATAGGAATACTAAAAATTCAAAAATAGTTTCTAAATTTATTCCCGTAATTTTGTGCTTACAGTAATAAGGGATTTTGATTTTCATCCATCTAATTTATAAGACACATGCATTGTGCATGATAGCAATCATTTGCTTAACTCACGTGTTGAGACACTTCAGTACACCAGGATGTCACCGGTCAGTTTTAGCAGAGACTGTAGTTACAGTCGTACTGGTGACAATATGTTGGACTCACACATTCAAAGGCTAGGTTGATGTCTGTTTAAAACCCGTGCTTTTATAAATAAAAGCTAATCCTATTTTTATGAATTTAGAAGCTTAGTTTTGTCCAGTTACTTTTTTTGGTTTTTTTGAGKCTGTTTATTTTTCTTGTAAAATTTTTAACTGAATGTTTTCTGCTTACAATTTTTTCACTTGAAATTTTTGGTGGGAGATTTCTAAAGGTAACAAAATGCCAACGTTACCTCTGTTTCAAGTGAAAATATAATTAATACAAAAATCCAAATTGTGCCTGGAAATTTCTGATATCTTTTTTACTAATTAAAATATAACATTTTCCTAAAATTGTATTTGATCCAATTCCCATTTTTGCTTTGGAAATGTTTTCAGTGAAAAGATTCTAAGCAGCCTGATTTATTTTTAAAGCAGCAATGATCGTTGCAGTAGGGTGCAATTATCTTTAGTTCCAAGATCTTTGATCACAGTGTGTCCACATCTAAATCTGAGTTGGGATCTAGATCTCTCTCTATATGCCTTAGGCTATAATTTGTGRGGTTTCTTTGACAAAAGAATTTCTTTTATAAGATACACACACAAGAGCAGCACCATATTTTCCCCTCACTATGTGGGAGTATACAGCCTTATAAAAAATGTATTGTGATTCCCTTTAGTGGGAAGGGAGGAGGAAGAGGTCATGTATTCCAGTCCTGGGATTTTGATATGTCGGAAACAGCGTCAGGTGAGCATCATATATGCGAGGTTAATGACCGTGTTGTGGAAACCCGTGTGCTGTGGGAGTAATTTGTTTCTTGCATAAAGAATAATACAGACGTAGAACTGGGAATTTAAAGAGAGGAGTGGTCAAAGAGCAGTGCCATGGGGTTGACTGAGTGGTAGTTCATTGCTGCGCTGCTGGGATAGATGTCTACATGTATGTGTTTATATGCACATCTCACTTSAATTTGCAAAACAATTGAGGCTGTATCTGAGTGGAAAATACGCAGAAATAATTGCAGGAATGGTCCAGTTGTTCAGCCACTCTTTGCAAAAGAAATTGCTGTATCTGTAGGAGTATTCTCTCCTGCTTAGCTTTAACTTGAGTCCCTAAAATAGACGGCTCATCTTGCCAGACTCCCACAGAGGGAGGCTGGGGCTCCTCCGGAGGGTGAGTCAGAAGGACAGCGCAGTCCCTGCCTCTTGGATCCACAGCATCAACATGAGGCTCCTGCAGCATATCATGAAAAATCTCCATCAATTCTGTGTCGCCCCTCAAGAGTGGAAATGAACCTTTCTCAGGTCAGTTTGACTGGCAAACCCATGACATTCCCAGTGAAAACTGGTTATTTGAATGCAATTGAGACTGGGACTCTCAGGCCTTTATTGAGACTCCAGATTTCTCTGAACTACTAGGTACATCTGTACTGCCGTATTTCAGTTAACAGACTGTAACATGAAAACCTTTATTTTTGAGTTCCCAAATTTTATTATAGTACTTCCATATTAAAACTTACTTTTCTGAGTAAATAACTTAAGCGTGGTTAATACGAATTTTCATCATCACCATTATCATGATGATGGATGGTGAAAGCAACTGTGTTCTTGAACTGTTAAGTTTTGGAAAAAAAGGAAGCAAATTTTAGATTTTCATGTTAACTTGGTATAATCAAGATTGCACAGCCTCAAAGCTTACCATCCTCTACCAGGCAAAATTATTTCATTTCTGCTAAAATCTTAAATCATTATCTGTTTATACAAAAATGTCAGATGACAGAAGCAGCGAGAGGTAAATCAGAGTATGCTGGATGCTATCAGTTTTGACTAAAAAGGCACAATAAATCTGTTTCTAGCAAGAAGAAAATTGTACCATCAGTGAAATAGTGTTATCGTACCTCTTCCAATATATTTTTACCTGATGATTCAGGGAAGAAAACACCAGTATTAGTGCACAACATATTTCCACTTGGAGTGAAAATGACTTTATATCAGAAACACATGCTAAAAATGTCTTTTGCATTCCTGCTAATTTCTCAGATCCAGCACTGGGCATATGCTCCTTATCTAATCTTGATTGCTGCATTAAACCAATGCATGCTATTCTACTTTATCCTTTGTGTAATTTCAGACATGGTTTCTATTTTCTTTGCACTTCACCAAGGTAGCATATAACTGCTTGGAAAATGTTAACATCTGCAAAGGAAAAAAAAAAAATAAAAGGAAAGGAATTAATCAAAGCCCTGAGATTTATGGGCTAAATCCTTGGACTTTGGTCCAGGTAGTAGGTTTCTTTCTCTGCTGAGGCAGCAGAAAGCAGCCCAGGCGCTGCCCCTGCGGAGTAATGGAGGATTCTCCTGCACAGGAGCCCCGGGGGAGAGCAGAGCTGCCCTGGCTGGGTCTCTGCTGCCTGCCTTGTCCCTGCCTTCACACAGGGGTGACAGCACGTAGTATTTAGCCAGCTCCTCTGCTGGGCCAGCAGCCGGCTGCAGCTGGGGCGTGCTGCAGCAGCCCCAAGGCCATCCTGAAGTATGCTGGAAACCCTTTCAGCCCAACTTCTGCTCAGCTTCAGGGAAAGAGAAGCAGAGTTTACAGCATGAACCTGGTGCAGCTGAGCGCTGAGCCAGGCTTTGTGATGATGGCTGTTGTTTACCTGCGAGTTCTGATGAATTGCATCTGCCACCCCCCAGCATGGCAGGGATCATTTGCCTTGCTAGGAAYATCCTTTTGATGCAAAAAAAATGGGTAAACACGGATCCTCAGGGCAGAATTATTGACCTGCTGAGGCCAACGTGACCTGCGAAATCCCAGGGGTGAAAGCGGCTATGCTTGAAGAGGCTGGRATGCAGGGGCTCATTTGTCTCCAGGTACCGTCATAGCTTCGCAGCCAGGCTTTACCATTGACGCAATGCCAGCAGAGAATTGTGAGCCTTGCCTGTGATGTTGTCACCTGTCCTGACATATCTAAGAAGACAATTAAAAGCTCGACTCACCGGTGCCTGAAAGAAAAATGTGGTCCTGACATGCAGTCTGTATGTTCCTCTTAAAGGTTCCCCCGAGGCTCGCAGGGCTCCCTGAGGTAGCGGCGCTGTGGGAACCTCTTCACTCCTCATGGGCAGCTGGGAGGATTTACCTCCGGTATAAACAATTAGTAAAGAAAGGATAAAACTTCCTAATGGAGAAGGAGGCCTCAGGAAAAGCCAGAACTTGAACAAATCTAAACTTGCGGTTGAGGTGTGCGAGGAGGAGGGGTTGGGGCTACCTTCATTTGAACTTTTTTCTAAATTTCAGTGATCACGTTTTCAAAAGCTACCCCTCATTTTTCTTCTCTTACATTTTCAGGTATTAGTACAGCTGCAGGCAGAGCAGGAACATCATGTATGCAGATGCCTGAGCTGTTTCTGGTGAGGTAAAAAGGAGGCTCTGATAAGGCTGATTTGAAACCCTGAAGGCATGGACTTCCACCAAGTGCATGGTGGAAGGGTCACTCAGTGGGAAGACGTTTGTGTAAACCTGGTGGCACAGAAAGAAGTGAGAAACCCTTTGAGATCTTCAAGACATAAAATCAAAATTGCTTTTTGATGACATCCATGGTTTAGTCATCAAATTCTTGGGTCTTTCTAGACAGGATTGGCAGAACTGCTCTGCCACATACAAAAATTTAGTTGTGCACTGATGTATTACTGGAAGACACTTCACAGTTACTCTGCCATTGACTGTTACTATTATTATCATTATGATTATTGTTGTTGTTATTATTATGCATTTTGGGGGAATAGCAAGAAATTAAGATTTGAAGTGGAAAAGTCAAAGTTCTTGGAAATGTTTTATTATTCACAGAAGATTACCTGCATATTTGTGGTTTCACAAGTACCACTGGTACTTTAATGGTCGTACCGTTATAGTCTGCTAGAAACATACATTCAGACTGGATACCCATTACTGGAAATGATAGTGGGTGTTTGGAATGGAAATTGTATGTTCTTTTGAAACTTTCAGTTGTCACTATATGTTACTTGCAGCATTAATATTGCAAATTGGAATACAATGTAGAAACATAAAGGGATTTACTACTACAGAACAGGATGTGTTATGTGATGTAGTGCTGTGATATTAGACAACGTGACATTTCATGAATAAAACAAAAGATCTTACAGCACTCCTTATAAAGGGAAAAAATGGCTTGAAGCTGGTCGCATTTACAGGGTGACTCTCTGAGGGCTATTTCAAATACTAGAAATTTAATAATGGCTCTTAAGAATCTTGTTATATTCTGACTARAATTAATAAAATCCACAGGAGCAAAGATAGGAATTAATGAAATCAGATCAGTGCAGATATACTGATGAACAACARGATTTATGTTAACATTTAAAAATCGTAATAAAACACCATCTAAAGGCACACAAAACCTTGTTAATGGAACTTGAAGGAAAAATGGTGCCACGAACTAATAAAGATACTTCTCCTCTTTAGATTAAACATATTCTATCAGTCCAAAYGTTTGCTCAGTACACTGTGGAGAGAAGGGGAAGCAGTAAATAGCTACTCTTGATTTTTCAGGACAGCTATTCGACCCATAGTGTGACTGAGCAACCTCAGGGGCAGTGGCCATCAGCCAGAGGCGAGGCACAGCCAGCAGAGCCTCTCTTGGCCACCCCTTCTCCTTCACCGTGTCCCAGCCAAGCCTTTTGCCTGCGTGGTGTTTGGGAATGGTGCTGTGCAATCCCCTACGTCAACTGCTCCCTTCCTTTGTGCTGCTRAAGGACAGAAACTGGCCAGAGTGGACACCATGATCCATTCTATAGGTCTAGATAGAGGTGGTTTCTGCGGCTACCTCAAAATTTAACTGGCTAGCCTGGGGCTGTCCTGAAGTCTGGGATATCTCCTAAATCCCAGAACCTTGCATTCATTATTGTCCTTGTATGCAGGTTGGATTCAGCCTAGAAATCCCATCTGCCCTGGTATGCAGTTAACGTTGTGGCCCTCTAGGAAAGATTTCAAGTGGTCTTGTCTGGCCGACACTGGTGACATGGCATCAGCAGACAGGCAGATYGGGCAGAGGGAAGCTGCGGAGCTAGGCATGGAGCTCTGGGCCCCATGTAGACTGTGGGTGTGCTGAACAGTGCAGAGGGCACATCAAATTCTCCCCTTCTTGCACTGCCAGATGGCTCACCCCAGAGCTGACTCAGGTTGCTACGGCAGCAAAGATGTGTAGGTGAACAGCAGAGCTGGCTTTGAGCCCAGCCTGGGGCTTATTTTTACATAGATGCAACCACTGTCCTTATTTGCCACTTCCCATGCAGTACTGTGCAAGTGCAATGCATTATTCTTCCCATTATTTTATTACCAGAGAATCGTGGTTCTTCACTGAGGGAATATTCTCATGGCTGAACTCAGACTCAAGAGTATTTTGGCCTCTAAAACTTTCACTAGTGTTGACATGGAATAATTTCCTCCTTAGTAATCTCTGGACTTTGTGTTTCTGCAGTTGCATATGGAAGATATTAAATGTGGTAGCCTGCCTGTGCTTTCTATTATTTATTTTTTGTTTAGAAAAGTATTTATCCACATTTCTCTGAAGCCACCTGTTCAGTCCTGGACTTGGAATTTGCACATTAAGATTTGTACATGCTGTCTGGTGGCACACAAGCCTAAGCACACATCTCTTTGCACAACTATTAGCTCATTGTTGATACTTGATTGCTGTTATTATTATTATTAGCAAACCCCAATGGGAAATTACTTTCATTATTAATATGCAATATCATAAACATGACCAATTTTTAGCATTATCAGCATCTGGACCCTAATAACGTGATAATACTATTCAGCTTATAACTTTCCTTCTTCARCCTTTCTTTACTAATTAGCTGAAGAGTTACTGCGCTGAAAATATTTGGCATTACCACAGACAGCACGTCTGATGCAGGCTCTAGCCTTCATAGGTGCCATCCTCCACCCAAATCCTGGGGCTATATTCTAGAGGCTGTATTCTAGAACACGTGTACCAGACCAATTAATCATGCACACCAACTTGCTTGTGCTTAATTAGAAGCTGATGTAGGATCATTTGCAAAGACAAACTGCATTGTGTATTAGCACCCCTGCTTTTATTATCAGCTCATAAGCCATGATACTTCAGTTCACTGCACTGAATTGCTTCAAGAACATTTGTTGGGACCTGCAAATATTTCTTATGCTTATACTATATGCCTAAGTAACCCCGTAGCAATTAGTGTTCTCCTTCCCAGCGGTAAATGCTACTAGTATTTGCGCTAGTAATATGATTAATACGATCAGTGGCACGTGTTTGCAAAACAGCGTTTTCTCCAGTCTCCTCCGCTATTAGTGAGTTGTGGGGTGGAATGTGTTCAGAGTGACTAAAGCAGCAATAACAGAGCTGGAGAAGCCCTCAG
This sequence comes from Oceanodroma leucorhoa, assembly GCA_030449065.1. Lineage (NCBI taxonomy): Eukaryota > Metazoa > Chordata > Aves > Procellariiformes > Oceanodroma > Oceanodroma leucorhoa. Next base: position 1,896,245 of record JASVER010000063.1, read on the forward strand.
GCTTTGGCACCAGAAAAATCTGTATGGCCTCGAGTTCCACTTTGGAAGCTTACTACATAGTGAAACATAATTAATGGGACATCTACTGATTTTTGATCTTGAGGTTCATTTTAACCATGTTCAGCGTGTCAAAAAATTGAGACGATGAACATTTGATGTTGCAGAACGGTGCCAAAAATGTAAGTTTCGAGCATTCCTACTCCTGATTTGTTTTGACAGATATTTCGTTTTCTGAAACTGCAGTTAGAGCAATAAAAACAAAATTCACCACAGAAAAACAAACATCAGCTCCCCTTCCAGCAAAACTGATATATTTTTCAAATGCTGGAAAATTGTACAGCTAGACCCCGTTGAATTTCCACAGGAGGTAAAGCTCATTAGCAAACACATGAAAGACAGTGAGCAGATTATTGTGAAAAAAGATATTTGTACAGTTACTTCAGTAACACTTTATTTAAAGTTTCTGGTTGCTGGCACTTAGACAGTATGTGTGACCTTGGTTAGGGAATGGTTATTGCTGAAAAACAGACATTCTAAGAACCCTTACAGCCTGCGAGAGAGCTGGAGGGATGGAGTTCAGCGAAAAGGAGGAAAAACTGACATTTCTCTTTTTATTCCACCAACAGATCATCTATTTAAGGAGGTAAACAGAAGAGGAAAAGCATCCCTGGAGTGGGAAAAGGAGGGATTGAATGGAGCATGCTCGGGATTGTGTGCTGCTGATGGGGAGGATCTCGATCTGCCCCCAGTCAAAGGGGATTTGTGCTAAGCCTAAGGATGCCGGTCGCCGTGTGCCTAMGGAGCACAGAGGAGCTTTCTGTTATAACTTCCTGTTCTTTGTTTAAGAAAATACATTAACTGGAGGAAGAGAGTTCTCACTACAACCCTGATTACTATTTCCTTTAATTCCACCAAAATGACTTCTTCCCAACCCAGCCTCCCCAGCCAGACGCTCTCCCCAGCCTGTGGAGTGTTCGAAACCCCTTCATCTTTGCTGCCCTTAATGTTTTGCAGATTTCAGCAAGACTCCTGGGCTGTGTGTAYGAAAGTACAGTTTAAGCAGTGACAAATAGAAAGCACATGCTTATTAAAGCTACATTACACAACTCCATACCGCTTTAATGTCATCTGCTCCTAAAACAACAAACCTGCGGGGACTTGTGCCTGTGTGTGTGTCTTGGAAAAGGAGGGTAGGTCTGAGGTTAGGATGACTCATGAGGACAAGCTGGTATATAGATTTGGGTCCACACTGAATATGCCAGGACCACTATTAGCTCAAGGACACACGGGGGCCCGATCGTCATCTGATTAATAGACACATGTATAGTTTATACTTGTCAGGCTCTAGGCAGGACAGCCTCTGGCTTATCTAAACACATAACAATGCCCTCACCTTAAAAAATGCGGCAGAAGTACGGGATGCTGGGCTGGGCTGACAGCTGGTGCTTGCTTGATTTACTTGCTAGCGCTGTATCAAAACCTACGTGCTTGAACTCCGGGTTAAGCTGGATTCAGCTATGCGAGCTCAGGTTCTACAGATCAGGTTCACCCTTAATTAATATTTCCTTCTACAGTGAGCAGTATCCCCTGGGCTGGTGGTAGTGCATCCTGGCAAGATCCACTTCCAGGACGGAGTGGGGAGTGAACAGAGATTACCCCCGCGGTGGCGGATCCTCCTTTGCTTCCACCCCTGGGGTAAGGGAGAGCTGCCGGGAGGGCGGGTGGCTCTGCAAAAGCAGCGAAGGGCCCGGACACCTTCCTCCTCGCTTCTGCTCCTTCCTCYGAGCTTTCTCAGTCGGTGCCTAGCAGTCCTTGAATATTTTCAGTCTAACTTTGTTTTGCTTAGAGTCTGAGGCAGGCTTCACAAGCCAAACTTGTAATCTTTTTGATTTGAGTCCCTGCGTGCTCAGCAGCACACAGCACATCGTTGGTATGCAGCACTGGTAGCATTTGACTGAGACAAATGTTCTCTATGTGAACTCAGAGGCTGTGTCTTATTTAATTTTGTCATTTTCAATTAAACTTTGCCTGTCCTTCCATTACCGTTTTGAGTCCTGTTTAGTGCTAATATTTAATTTCAAAGTGTTTTCCTTATTTCAGCTACATATTTCACACATTCTTTCAAAGATAAAAATAATGTTTGATTTTAGCTTCTTGATTTCTTCTGTAACTTTTGTCACTACAGAAATGTTGATGGTTCAGTTCAATTAGCATCATATCAGTATTTTCATATATTTGGAATGGGAAGGGAGGAGGACAGAAAAACAGCCTGTGAAGGCACTGAACACTGCTACATGTAAAACTAATAGAAGGAAAGTGAAATAACATGGGATATTATCACAATTTTTTTCAAAAATGCTTTCTGAAGTTATCTGTGTATTTTAAGTTTCCCACAGTGATACACTTCAAGTTTTTAAAACAACACAAACATTTGCCTTGGCTAACAGCCTAGTGTAAAGAATAAAAATTATCAACACAACTAAATGGTTTAAAAAGACAAGGTATTGTCCCCGAGGAGAAGCAGAGAATGTAAAAGTAATCTGTACAGGCGCAATCCTATTCACGTGTGGCCAGAAAAAACAAACCGGTTGAGTCAGCTATCTCTTTTAAATGGAGAGATTTCTTTCTTTACCTGTCTATCATCTCTCTAGGATGCACATGTACCATCTAACTAACTGGACTACTTTAAGTACAATTAATATTTGTTCTGTGTCTTGTAGGTGCTTTTTCAGTAATGACATGACATTTATTTATTGCTCTTCTTCAAGAATTAATAAAAAAGCCAAAGGGGCTATGGATCTCATGATCCACTGCCAGAAAGCTCTGAGCAGGTTATCTGAACTCTATAACCCCCAAAAGGTCATTTTTTCATGGTTTGGGGCCTACTGTGTTCACACAGGTCATTGAAATCCATTTTTTCTGTCTCTGTTATTTGTTCTTCAGCCTTTTTGTGAGAAGCAGCAATAAAGTTCAAACCTCTGTCACACTGAATACTTTGGCAGCTTTTTAAAGCTGCCCGGAAACCATTGTGAAAGCTTCCATAATCAGATAATGACTGATATACAGTGCGTGTCGATAGAAGTGTTTGAAAATAAAATGCAGGGTGCTATAAAATGGATTTACTAGATAGTAAATAACATTTCAAATATGCAAAGGAATCACATTCCAGTCCTGCTTTCTCTCTGCCGCCCTCCTTCCCTCCAGGATCTGCTCTACTTGTGGGAAGTCCAACGCAAACTCAGGCAGTTATAACTTTGGGGAATATTTGCACCACTTCATACGAGACATAATTTAGGTSTCTCTGTTGGCTGGCCGGTCTCCCTGCGTGGCTTTCACAGCTGATGGGAAGAGACAGACCCTCCAAAGCCCAACACAAAGCAGGAGCCTCACGTAGGTTCCCCATCACCCTCGGCTCTCACTGAGCACTGAAAAACCCCAAAAGACCAGCAGCTACCCTGTCCCGAGGAGGAGGGGAGGCCGTCCAACCCCTTATGTCATGCTGCCGTCCACTGCCTGCCCTTGCCCTCCTCTGCGGACGTACAGCCTAGAAAATCGGCAGAGGAGAGAGGATGAAAGGGTTGCACTTATAGGGCRTGCCCCCGATCGGTGACTGGCCAGTGGCTTCCCGTCAGCACCCGCCGCCATCAGACCTCTCCATCCGTAGGTTGTCTCTTCTCCAACATCGCAGCCCGAAGCTCTCCAGGGACTGAATTTGTGCTCTGTGTGCACACCCGGCCAAGCATAATACACCTGGACTATAACGTAATTTGTGTGTGCTACCTCATTTTGCAATTTCCAGGTAAGCCTGGAGATAACATCAAGAGGATTTAACAGAGGCCGGGGAGGGAGGGGATGCAGAAAAGCGCCGTGACCCAGCCTTGGCACCAGGGTGCTGGGTGAAGCTGGTGCGTGGGTGCCTGGTTCACTTGATCCTGCAGCTGCTGGCTTTGATAAATGTGAAGTGATCTGCGAGAGCTTAGTCCTAATGAAAGATGAGTGCATGGAGTTACTGTCAAAGGTCTTGAGAGGCTGTTCTGCTGCCAAAAAGGAAAAAAATCCAATATACGCAATACAAAAGCAATGTCTGATCAAAATGAAACTGTGAGAGTGACCCTGCTAATGAAAAGCTCTGGTTTGCATGGAGTTGTAGATGAATGAATGATCAGTTAGGGGAAAATATTATTTGCCTGGGAAAGCTTAACATTTGAATAAGGAAAAAGGACTGCTTCTTATCTGTAGCAGATCACTGTGCCCTATTGAAAACACTGCTATGAAYTTTTCTCTCCCTCCCTCTGAAGCTGTTCTTTTTCAGATCAGGCAAAAGGGAAACAAATGTGTAATTGTCTTATGCATAATCTCTAATCTCAGTTTCAGCACAAATACGTAGTAGTCCYTAACAGAGGAAGAGAAAAATGTGATTGTTTGGAATGAATGTTTSGTTGTCTTTGAACGCTGAGACTATGGCATACTGTTTGCATCTTGGGCAAAGGGTTCTTGTGACTTCTAACTCGTTGATAAAACTGACTTTAAATATTTTTAACCAGCAATGAAAATTTATGGGGTCATCTTAGAGGCTGGAACATCAGAAAAAAGAGCAAGCTCTATGGGAATTTTGCATAGAGATGCAGGGGATGACTGTTAAGTGCTGGCGTAGGTATTAGTGCATCAAGGTATATATGCTCATTTCTGACCCACGAAAAAACAACTTAAATTAATGAGAATACTCTGAGCTTTAAAATAGAAGCATGCTTAACTACCTTCCTGGGGCGTTAAATGGCTGCCCCAATGTTGGCTGAGTTTCGGTAATGCTGAAGTCAGCCTACTTGATGCATTTTGCCCTCTTAGTGTGAAATCACATGCGGTTTGCCAGAGAATTTTGTGAGTGCCTCTGAATGCAAAATCCAGCTTGTAGATGTGTGGATGAAAGGCTCTGTATAAATGTCAGCCTTTATTATTGTTACAAATTTCCGGCTTCTGTTATTAAGATATTTTATATGGATCTTTGCGTGTCTCTCCGTCTGTGAGTTTGGATTAAATGCCTGCCACAAATCTCCCCGGCATCCCATGGAGGGGATTGCTTTAACTTGGTGCTCTTCTAACCTTTCCTTCTGTTCGGGGAATAAACCTCCTTTAAAAAAATGACCTCATAAAAATGGAGTAAACTCTGAGCTCTTTGTTTTTCTCAGGTCTAACCTCCAGGAAGACTATAAATTCATTTATTCTATAAACCACAGAGAAGTAAATCTTCAGCATAATGTGTGGGGAATTAGCCACTTAACTCTCATTAACATTAATGGGAACTGAATATTTATTTACCCCACAGCACATAAATCTTTGTCTTGTAACTTCTACAGTTTCTAACTAAAATGTTTCCATTGTTCTAAGGATCATGGTTATCCTGCTGGAGTGTTTACTAGGTTGTCAGCCTATGGGAGATATACTGGATGTTTCAGTCCTTTCCCTTCAAGTAAGCTGTAAAATGCACGGGGGCTCTGTAACGTGAACTTTCTGAAACCTYTGTGTGATAAGCTCAGATGATTCAAACCTCCTCTGCTTGGTGCTGGTCCCATCATTCCTGCTGGGAGCTGGAGTCATTTGACATGAATAAACTGTTGTGACTGATAGACTCTTGTTCTGCACCTGGGGTGATGGATGGATGGGGCTGAGGCTCTCGGTGCTCTGCCATGAGTCTCCACCTCTTCCAGCATCTGTGTTTCTTCCTTTCTTCCTTCAAACTGTGTTCTCATTGTAAGAGAATTACACTCTTAGCTCTTTCTTCTCTATTTAAAGTCAAGATCAGGCAAATCAATCAGTCACCATATAACTCTGCTTTAAGGAGACCTTTTCTCTCCCATGGAGGGAGGTGAAGGGGCCATAGCTCAGCAAGACCTATTGGAGGCTTCACGGTTGTTACGTGTTACCTGGAAGACAGCGAGATGCTCTCAGGATGGATGAGCCAATGGACCCTAACAAAGATATGAATAYGAATACTGCCAGTCCCTGGCTGAAATCCAGGCTCTGTTATACTCCATGGCAAAACTTCCCATGAATTCAGCACACCAGGTTTAACTAGCGCATGAAACTACTTTTCCCTAAAGCACTCTGTAGAAAGCTATTGCTCTTCTGTGTGGTTTATTTGAACTACTCTGAGGAAGTTAATAAATCCCCAAATTTCTGCTTAAAATTAAATAAGTAACAATGGAAGCAGAAAGGCTCCATCTTGCTTTCTATTGATTTATGAAGTATTTTAGAAATAAAGCCTTCCTCTGCACCTAAGTGGATTGGGCAAAAAGCAATGGGCTTAAACTGCAGCTAGAGAGTTTTAGGCAAGACATCAGAAAAAGCCTCCCAGGGGCGAGGGCTGAGAAGCAGAGCTGCAGGCTGTGCGGGCTGCTGTCTCTAGAAGCAGGCTAGATAAATTGTGAGGAAGGACCTAGGTGGTCTAATCTAGGCTGGACAGTTGAAGAGGAAGAGACGGCTTGTTACTTTGGACACTCCCTTCCAGCTCTGTCACTCTGCTGCGGCAAGAGGAGATCCATCGATTTTCAAGGTCATTGGATCAAGTCTGTAAAGTTGTGTAAGACTTTTCAATGACCTAAGCAAACTTTATCCAGTGCTGTCCTTCAAACAGCGAAGAATCTGACTGTGGGGCAGAAATTACTGTGGGAAGTGGTGTTAAGAGAGCAGAAACTTTGGAACCTTGGGCTGTGACTGACCTGTGGCTGAACTCATGTTGAGAGTCCTAGTAAACTATAAAACCATTGCAAAGAAGAAAACGCATGGAAACCCAATCCCCAGGTACGCGTTTCCTATGTGAGCAGTTCACCTCATCTTCTGATCTGACTTGCCCCCATTCCGTGTCGCTGTGATCCCAGGCAGTCGCCCCTCGTGCCATGTAACAGAGAACCTGCCTGCCTTCCCCGTTCCCAACATTTTTGAGGGAGTTGAGCACAYGCAAGCATTGCACACACCAGCAGTGCGGGACCTCTCCTCTTACGGCAGTTTTACAGACARCCCTTAACTGAGCTAAGCATCCGAGCTGTGCATAATGCCTTTTTTAACGGCGTACTGAACCTGTGGCTTTTATTATCCTGATCAGCTTGCTCACGGCACCTGTCCGGTTCCTCCCCAGACTGAAAGGAGAGCAGCCTCTGCGTCTGTTTTCACAGCTCCAAAGCAGAAACAGGGATTTGTCAGGAAATCATTAAGCGATACTACACCATTTGTTGTGGATCCATTTTCTTTCCTGAAATCAAAGTATTTATTTTCAAGGTTCAGGGAACAGGGTTCTGGTGTGAGTTATGCCAATATAAATGCACAGGACCCATCCAGGCAATTAATAGAGAGACTTCTGGTTCACACGCTTTGCTGCACACTGATGCACACACATGAGAACCATGTCTGTCTCTGAAGCTTTCGAGCCACAGAGACTGGATGCGTGGTTAGGCTCAGRGTTGTGAGACCTACGACATATTAAAACATCAAATGGTTGCTGTTATTAGGTATTTTAAATCATAAACGTAAACAATGGGCAAACAGGCAAACCCATGTGCAACGTGCTAACGGCATGTTAAGCACAGACCCAGGGGACAGCTTTGATTTCAGGTTTAGCTCCTGTGAAATGTATTTGCTCAGGAAACCTTTACTCAGATATTATTTATTTTTTGTTTTCTCAAATGTGGCACTATTCATCAAAATCTTAAAAAATATCAAACTGATGTTAACTGTGAACACAAACTATTAATATGTGTTTCATTGTACCTCACATTTAGTGTATTCCTTCCTGAATGATCCATTAGCAAACTCCACTCTATACTGGCTATCAGTTACTGAAATGTAAATATCTCAAACAGAAGTTGCTTAACAATGTTCAGCATCTTCCTTCAAGAAGGTTAGGAAATGACCAAAGGGAAAACTAGAGCAAAAAACATATAGGAAATTGCAATTACCCAATTTTAACTCAAGTGTTTCCTACGGAAAAGAACATGAGTGTCTTTAATTATGAAAAGATGAGATTCCCATGAACTGTTTTTGCTGTCACCCACATTACAGTGCACTAACCCTGGTCACAGAGGCTCCATCCAGCACAGTGGTCACAGACAACTCTTCCAGTTGCAATGGATCGTGATCCATTTGCACGATCCATTTCCTTGGAGAGAAGGATAGTCCACCTGGACTGAACCACCAGAGCATCCCTCTGGAGCAGCCCGGTTTGCACGGATGCACTGCTCTAGCCTGACCTGGCTTACAYGAGCCGATTAAGTCCTAGCTGATGGTAGCATGGCCATATCAGTTACGTGGTCATGTAGGAGTAAGGTTATGCTATTGGGCATATCACTGAACTGGTCAGACTGATACACGTTCAACCAGTGGAGAAACAAATGCAGGTATCAAATAAAACCATATCTCTCTTTTTTTTTTTTTTTCCTAAAGTGCTGGAGGGGTTTCCAGCAATAGATAAAATCATTTTTACAAAATTGAAATGCAACACTTGTTCTGGAGCTTGTTAGGTCCTGAAATCTGTAGGTGGGGTTGGGAAAATGACATTCTCAACTCTTCGCCAGCAGCGAAGCTATTAGAGCCTTTATAAATGTTATCCAGTTCAGTGCTGCTGCTTGTGCCATATTCCCAACAGCAAATGCAAGCATCATCAGGATCCAACAGGCTCCCAAGAATAAGCCCAGCAATTCAACTAAAAATAAATACAATTAAGCCATAAAAAGAAAAATGTCTGTAAGATTATCATCCCTGCAGCTAGTTGGAATGTACTTGGGAAATATTTTTGTACTTAGTTGCAAATAAAATATGTTTTACATAGAGAGAATGTTGCCAAAATATCACAAAATARATTTATTAAATAAAAAATGAAAATGGAAAAAGATAAAAAAATGGAAATAAGTTTTTCACATGGTTAGACAAGTTGCTTATAAATATTGTCTCCTTCTGTTAGAACCAACTAGTTGGAGTCTGGCCTAAGGTGGTGTTTTGCAACCTGTCAGACTGGGAGTTGTGAGAGTGTATAGCAAACATCAGATGAGTGATCCAAGGGATTTACCCATTTTTAGTTTGTTAATCTTTCATTCTTATGATGTCTTAATCATTCATGACCTCTATCATAAGCCATCCCCTCCTAAAATTTCCATTGCTGGGATACTCATTAACTTGTTCAGATTGGCTAGATGGTATTTTGAATATACTGTCTAAATAGTATTATATTGTTTCTGTTATGTGTCTAGCTAAGTGAAACTTTTCAAACAGGACAGTAACGAGCATCACACAAAGAATATTATATCACCTCCCCCACTTTCTTAAATAACCAATCTTGGAGAATGAGTAGTAACAGGTTTACAACATTTCTGAAAACTGAAAAACTTTTCATGAATATAACAGCTAACATTGCCTGAATACTGATAAATTAATAATTTCATATAACACCCACAAATAACTTCAAAAGTAAATGAGTCAGTAATGTGCTCAAAGTCTGAAGGATAGTGCCTCTGCCACCAGGCTTTAATCCTCTTAAAGATTTCTTTCTCATAGTGCTACGGGATGGTGTCTGGTCATACTCCCACTGACGTGCCCAACAACTTGCATAAGGGCAAATGAGTACCCGTGCCTCCCTTCAGCGAGAATAAATTAATTCTCTTGATTTTCAGCACAGTGAATGGTGGCATTGAGCACCTCTTGTGAACTATCAAACACTTCACAGGTCTGGGCTCATTAGAAAGAACTGTAATTAGAAGGAACTGTAAACCCCATTGCTGTTATTGATGTATTTGTTACGCTATCACCTCAAAGGCTTCCAGTGTTTATTTGTCAGATAAATTTCTCAGTGTCCGGTATATTGAATTCTTCACTTGCTAAGAGTGCAGGTATGTGGGAACACTAACACGTTAGGCAAGATCTGATTTCACAAAACAGCAAAAGAAAAACCAAACTATTGTCAGGTTTGGTGGGCAACTGAATGGGAATCTGACAGGGAATTCATTAAAAATCATGTCACATATGCCTGGTGCAGAGCCACGACTGGCAATTGGCTTTATTGGAACTAAAAGGCTGAGCCCAAACTTTGCTGGAAAACTCCCTAAGGCCATTTAATTTACAAAAAGACCAAGCTTTTGAGAGCGTATAATTATCCTTCATCCCTGCCATCTTATTCTGCATTAAATTTAATTGCTCACAAAACTTGGCAACATTCTCACACCCATTTAAAGAAATTAAGTGGTTCTGTCATTTTTTAGCGCTCTTGATATGAAAGTGTTTCAACTTTCACTCTGTGACAAGAACCTCTGCCTCCTCCCCTTCCCCCAAAATATACATTCTTCCTGAGAGAACTGAGCTCAGAGGGAACAGATGGGCTAAAAATTGTTGATTTTGGCCAAGAGTGTCAAAAGTCACCAGTAGTTTCCAGTGCCTCTATTTTTAGAGGTGAGTGCTGACCACTTACTGGAAGTCACATTCCTTCATGTTTTCAGAGCTGGGCACCCCATATCTTGCTCTGTCATTTCCAAAGTAATAGGTCATGAGCAACGGTCACCCAAGGGCTGTGGTGGGATTGTCACCCTGGGCCGTGACCCTTCGCCAAGCTTTGCTATCCCAGCTCAGGAGAAGCTCCCCAGAGTTGCTACGCATAGGGTTGACCCATTGAGTCCCTGACCCACCAGTGCTGTTTCATCGTGAGAGCATCAGATGCAATTTGAATTTCCTCTCTACCCTTCACTGTCAGTTGGTCGTAATTTTGGAGCATGGTAGAGTCAAACCTGTTCCCTGGAAATGAAAGACTCCTAAAATATGAACCAAAGAGTAGTCCCAATGGTATGAGCCATCCATGCCCAGTCTTTGTTGGTGGCACCTGTACCAGTTAGTTCGTTAACGCTGTCTTACCTGAGAGCTTGATTTGATATTTACCTGCCCAGTATATAAAGACCATTTTTACAGGTCATGAAGAGGACAAGTCATTTAAATATGTTTCAAAGATAAAAGATGAACGTTTGCTACTCCTTTCAATAAATCTGGCACGCACTAACTATGACAGTGCAATTAGAGATGGGTGGAAATTTTGGGTTCACTAAGTGAATATCTGTTAACATTTGCTTTTTATCTACAGGCCTACTTTTCAACTGTGAAATGCTGTTAATCCATCATGAAGTCTTGTCATGTGCTTGGTAATTATATGTTTTGTTGTTCTTCAAATGAAAACAAATGAATTTGGGTTTTGGGGTGGACAGAGTGTAGGGGAAATTCCTGATGATCAAGTAAAAATATACTATTGACACATGTGACAATTGAAAACCCTAAATAAGTTTATAAGAGCAGTATTTTCAAAAGTACTGAGCACCTACAGATCCTGTTGTCTTCAGTGTTATGTACTGAACTTGACTGGACCCAACACAGCACTACATTAAATAAATGTCGGGTTTTATGTCCAGTGTGAAAGAGAATCGTCTGTGAAGCAAAGGTCAATGAAGTCATATTTTCTGCTGTGTTTATTGGCGATAAACATCTTGAGAGAGAATGTGAACATCTACAGACACTGGGTTACAATGTTAATATAGTCCCTTATCGCCTTATAAACGATCTGTATCCTGACACGGGAAGTGAGCTTCAGTCCCAGATGAATTATGAATGAGTGACTCCCTGATATAAATAAAAGCAGGAGGATGGGCCTTGCCGAGCAGTCTGAGCACAAGAGATGGAAATAGGAGCCAGGAACTTATCTCAGCTTTGGAAAGTGAGCTGCTTTGGAGTCTGGTCCAAAGCTCGGTTAATTAAGTGGGAGTCTTTCCAGCAACATCAGAGGACTTTATCACTCTTTATTAGGGCTACCATATGTCCACCTTTTTCCTTACATTTGTCTTCTTTTTCTGCCCTCAAGTGATAGGTGTAACCCACGTCCAAGTTTCCTCAAACCCTGAAGCGCACACGCGTGTGTGTAGGAGTGGATTTGGTTTGCCCCGGTGGGCAGACACAGGTTGTCAGTGGGTGCAAGTGGCTGATGGACGTGGGGAGGTGATGGAGGGGCAGGGCAGGACGAGAAGTGTCGTGGGCTGGCAGAAGAACCTGTGCTGGGAAGGCTGATAAGGGGGAGAAGGGGGAATTTGGGGATGAGAAAATGGGGAAGAAAAAAAGCAGTCAGGGTGGGATAGGTGAGAAAAGCAGATTGCTCTGGGATAGGAGGCTCTGGGAAGCAAAGAGGGATATAAGATGGGGTCCTGGGGTTACTGCCCTGGCATTTAATCCTTAACTGGGGCTTTGAGAGGGGTTTTTCACGGACTTCCCCAAGCTGCCACTTCTACTTCTCTGCCCCGTCTGCTGCCACTGCCTCCCTGGGCTGGTGGAGAGGGTGATTCTGCTCTTTGGCCTTGGAAATGTCACCAGCTTCCCTGCTTCAATGCTCTACCTGCGTGACGGCAGGAGTGCCATAGTCACCTTCCAGTCCGGGGAGCTGTGAGGTTCACRTCATGTCTGTAAAGACTTAGGGAGAAAATCATGTTGTGTTATTAAACTGCCCCCTTGGAACAACAGAAAAGAAGGTTTGAAGCCTGAAATTTGAGGAAAAAGTTGTTGGAATAAAAGAGTTTAATAAAATTATATGTGGAGGTGAAGGTTTTTCTTGTCATAGCACTGCAGGTGACTGAGACAGCATTGTTTCAGGTCTGGCTCCTTCTGCTCCTCGGGATGTCTGGCTGGGGTGTAAGATGTGCATTGCAGACTGCTGTGTGGTGGGAGATGTCCAGGCGAGCTTTAGGTGACTTCACCCTGCTGCTGGATTCACCCCAGGTGTGGGTGCACAGCACTCACCAACACCAGGCGACGGCTCCCGGGGCTTTCTCCCCGCTGCCATGCAGACACTGTCCCCGAGCACTGCACCCAGCCTGCTCTGCAGCAGGGGAAGGTGTCTCACAACCACTTCTCCCCGCTCCGTGCCACCGTTCCGGTCCCTCTTCTCTCCTACACTTTAGGTCTCGGGCAAGATGTTCTATGACTTCATCCCTCCTCAAGGATTTCCACAGTGTCATGGTTGAAGCTGAACTCTAAATGCACACATGTCTGGAGCTGGAGCTATTCTTTCCTTTGACAAATTGTTCAGACCTCACACCTCTACAGCTAAACAAATGTAATCCAAGCATCAGATCATAAAATCTTGGAAAAAATTTATTTGAACTGCTGGCATGGCTTCTAGTAGTACACTGGGGGCAGCTCTCCTTTCACAYGTCCCCAGAGGCATGTAAAGCATTTCACTCCTAGTAACTGAGCTATAAATGTAGGTCTCAAGCAGTGCATGCTCCGTGTTACAATGTGAGAAACCTGAGGGCTTTCGCTTTTTGTGCAGGAGATTATCAAAGCACCTTTAAAGGGAGCCAGATTTCCTGCCTCACCTTTCCTCTCCCATTGCTCCGACATCCACTCTTCAAGAAACCAAAAGGTGTCAAACTTTCTTCAACATGTACAAACGAGCCACACTGCCTGGGCAAACGGAGAGGAAAGACTTTGGTCTCTTGAGGACTTTTTGCTGGCTGCTCGCAGGCAGGTAGCAGCTCTCTGGTGACGCAGTTCTGCACTCGCGTTACCAGTTACAGGAATACGGAGACGAAGACACGCTGATAACCGCTGGCAGACAGGCTTATTTCCCTAACCTGCTTATACTCCATCGCTGTGAAACCCAATGTGCTGGAGCAAACATGTCCCTTCACGTTTTAGGGGAAAGAATGTGATTTTGCAACTCGCTGTTCTGCTTTTCCCTCTAGTTACCAGCAGTGCACACTTGGACTGGAAGGAGTAAGAGCTGAGGGGAGTCAGGATAACACATATAGGGCTGATCCTCACTTCTCACCCAGGTCTCCCAATTACCTGAACTGTTATTAATGTTATTAATTATTAATAACTATGAGAAATGGTTTATTAAAAGCAAACTTTTGGCTTGTCCTTGCAAATGACCTTGGGAGTTTCAGGTGTGCCAGGACTGATGGAGAGGGAGCGCCGGTGCCAGGTTGTGGGAGAAGCTGGCGGGTATGAATGCGGGTCACCAAAGGTTCACCCCACCACTCCAATGCCAGGGATAACCAAAACACCAATGGTTACCTGTTGTGAAGTGTACAGGTGTCAACATTTGCTTTGTTCTGCAAAGGAATGAAATTGAAAACTTCTGGGGTTTCGGTTGGTTTTTTTTTTCAGAAAAAATATGGGAATTGTTTTCTTATTCTGAATGAACACCTGAGGCACCAGGTTATAGCATCCATCTCTCACGGCRTAGAAACCAGTGATTTCTTTGTTCCCTCATCCATTGGTTAGGGTACCAGGTGAAAGATTTTGCACCATTTCAAAAAAAGGATTTGAAAATAACTTTCCATAGTGCAGGTGAGGGGCCTGGACACCAGACACTTTCCTGGATGATCAGGGCMGGAGAGACAGAGAGGGGTACGCTCCTGCTCTGCCTCCTTGCTCAGCAGTTTCACACCTTGTCTTGAGTTAAATTTAGCAAAACCAATACATTTGCACAGAAAGCTTCAGTTCTAATTAACTGCCATTTTCCAACACCACAAAACCCCAATTCACTGAAAACTTGCTAGTGACTTGGATATAACTGCCACTGGTTTGATGGTGCTCATGACATAAGGCAGGATCAAACTYGGAGTGGAAGGATAAATAATCAATTTTCGCATGAAGAAGGAGCAAAATTTCAAGCTTTTGATGTGAAAAGGCACCTGAACGACTAGAGGCTGACATTCATAGTACTGGAAAATTCAACTCTGAGAGAGGGCACTGAGCTTGAAGGAACAAAGAGAGGTCGCACTGCATTTTTTGTGGGAAGACAGTGACTGCACCTGCCAGCCAGCTCATCCTAACGAACTCTGCTGAGGCGGGTGGATGGAGCTCAAGGATGTGCCAGTTCTTTTCTGTGAGGTGGCTTTCTGCCCACTGCAATTACAGAAAGAGGAAAACAGCAGTTTTGTGAATAAAGCTGGCAGCTACCCAATACAGCCTGAAGAAATAACCGTACCTTGGAGAAGCTTTTCTTTTTCTTTCTGGGTTGAGCTAAGCTCTTTAAAGGAGTTTAGCATTCATGTAGGCATCGTCATTTCAAGATGCTCATTACTGATAAAATCTATCCTGGTCCCTGTGCAGTCGCCAGCCTGTGCTGGTATGAAATGCCTCGGCTGCTGGTGTGGGAGGTTTGCCTGCTCTAGACACTTAATCTGGAACGGTTGAAGGTTGGTTTCAGCTCAGAAGCATGAGGTTTAAAAATACTTCTAGGTTTTAACAGTAACCATTGTAACTCTGGACAAGTTTATTTATCCTATATGGTTGCTGAACGTAGCTTAATTCTTGACCACAAAGGCTTCCTCTGGTACTAAATTCTGACTTTTAATCAGGCTTCATGTGGAAAAAACCATCCTTGGATCAGTTTTGACCATGTTCCCTTTTACTGTGGCTGGATGCACGACGACTTTGTTTTCTTAGTATGAGACATCAAGCACGGAGCTCCTCAGCTCTGTGGATCATGTTGGCTTAAAGGCAATGGTTCTGAGCCATTATCCTCCCCGCCTGTATCTCAGTCATTACAGCACTTTTGCAGCATCCCGAAGTCTTCCTCCTTGATTGCAGAGCTATGCTGGTCTCTTTGTAGCCATCGTTGGGGTTACAAACTAAATCCATACACTCTGAGCTCTTCTCCATCATGTATTTTAGCAAGTACTTCTGCGGAGTGATGAGGCCATTGGCCACATCCCATACATCTCCTGACACCAGGGAAGTGAATGAAAACACCGTAAAGGAATAATAATCCCCCGCATGCCGAGATTGGAGGGGGAGGAACAGCCCTGCAGTTATTACTGCATATTGGCCGCCTCCCGATAAGAGCAAAGCCTCCTCCAATGGGTTTATAAATAAATTAAATGTATGAACATTGACACCATGTGGTTCTTCAAAGTGGATCTTTGTTCAATATGGTGAGAAACTGTATTACCGAAGTTTTACAAACAGAAAAGACACAAATTCAGTCTTCTGGAGTAAGAGTTCTGGCTCATACTAAGCAAAAGCCAACATTCATTTGCTGAGAGGTCCTAGAGGTTTTATCTATTGAAAACTAACAGGAAAAAAGATTCAAGAAGAGCAGAGGAATCATTAAGAAGAGAAGATGAAATGAGAAGGAACAAAAAAGAATGCGGAAAGTTAGAAAGAGTTTGTTGGAAACAGAAGTTGCACAAAGGTTAAAGCAAAACTGCAGACAATAAAACGTGCATTCTTGCAAATCCTTTTGTGAAATTGTGGCAGAAGGGCTAATGTGAAGAAGAACATTATTCAAAGAAAATAAATACTGTAGAGAAAAAAAGGTGAATCCAGGTTAAGGCAATGTAAATAGCTTTCTGAGATATACACACCCATTGTGTCATTCGTTCCTTCTGAAGAAAAGTATTATATTTTAAAGTCAATAGATATGCTTATCCAAGTCACTCCTAGCTCACTTCACAAGGAAGGCTTTGGGGTTTTTAATTTTTGGTTCCAGACAAAGTAATTTTTTTTGGTCTCTTTTTTTTTTCTTTTAGAAAAATGTAATACATTTTTCATATTAAGAAAATAAGAGATTGAAAGATTACTTTTGGCACTTCCCATCCATGACCCCATTTGCTGCTTATGTGAGGAAAAAAAGGCAGAAGATGGTTCTTGCTGAGACTGCAGCCCCTGCAATTACCAGATGTGAGCGCAGCAAAGAATGGGGACCTGTTCGCCTCTCTAAATCTACCCTCACCCCAACGACCTCGCTGTGTCTGAAGACACCTGCAAGAACATTTACCCTTGAAGCATCGTCAGGGCCACCTCCTGCAGTTCCCGTTGCTTACTGCTGAATTTCATCATCCTGAGTACACGGCTGCTGCCTGGAGAGGTACGAGCATCCCTGCCAGCACACGTCTGGGTACACAGCCAGCCCTGTGCCTCTGGTAATGAGTGCTCAACAGGAGCCACATCTCTTATTCTGGGAAAGTTTGTGTCTTGTCTGTTTGCAACACTTTGGCAATATATTTTCTCGCCATTTCCTTTGGCATAAATAGCAGCCAAAGGCAGCCCTGCCAGAGGGAAGCGCTGGTACCCATCCTGAAGGCAGAGCACCTCTTCCCCTGTGCTCTTGGATAAGCCCTCCGGTGGTTTTATCCTGTATTAGGAGGAGATTGCCTTTTGGCTTGCTCAAAACTGCTTGGCTGAGTAGGTCCTCCTCATCACAAGGCCTTTTTTTCCTTTTGAATCTCTTCCCCATTGTAACTTATAAAGTAAATTGTGTCAGACCAATTACAGAATTCCTGATGTGGCCAGACGAGGGGAGCAGTTTTCTCCTTTGCTTTGTAACCCAGTCCCCCACCCTTATATTCTCCAGCTCTATTTGACTGCTTTGCAGCTACTGTTGCCAGCAGGTCTGTTTCCTCTTTAGTTTCCTCATGAACATTTCCATCCAAAGTATATTTTGCATTTTTATTGGTCCTCCCCAGACGTGTGGCCTTTCATCTATTGACATTGAATCCATATGCCRATCTCGGCAGAGCGTGCAGACTGCAGCACCTTCCCATGCCACACCTTCCATGCATCGCTGCCCATTTTCCAGGTCACATCCCATCACCGTCCCGTGTCGCATGAGCAGCAGCATCCCCTTCCCTGCGCCTAGACCGGGCTCTGCCCTGCACACCATGCAGCCACTCCCAAATCCATCCTTCAACACTCCTTCTGTCACAGCAACGGGCCTCTCTGTGCTTTCCTTTCAAAAAATACCTCTCGTTTATATGGTGACCGCTACTGCCTGCTGCCTAATAACCCAGCATGTGTGTGGCCCCACTGGCACCCGCAGTGGGGACAGTGCACCCTGGGGACCTTCCTTCACTTTGGAGATGGCTCCAACCCCCACCACAATCGACAGAGACTTCGTTAAACTGTGGGCTGGTGCCCTCCACCAGCTACCCCGGTCCTGGTCCTCCCCGCTTGCCTGGTATCTGTACAAGGAGCTTCCTCCTGCCCTCAGCAACTGGGCTTCCCGCTTGTGGAAAGAGGATTGCAGAGGGCTAGAGGAGCTGCACCAGAGCCCAGGGATTTTTCCATAGCGTGAATGGGCTCACCCAGGCTTTTTCACCGACCCTAGAAAAGCTCCGATCTATTTCGGCCAGGATTTTTGTTAAAAAGTCCAATGAAGTGAGGAGCGCTGGAGAGATGGCGGAGGTGTGGGAAGAGCTCAGCCCTGGCGTGATGCCTYGGATGTACCTGAGGCATGACGGTGTCTGGAAACATGGGCCTGGTCATGTGTTAACATCTGCTGCGGGGTCTGCTCCTCCGCGGCGGCATGYGAAGCTCCAGCTGACATTAATAGGAGTCGCATGTGCATCCGGACAGAAGAAATGGAGAGTCTGAAACAACGCCTCGGCACAAYGAAGCTCTCGCCGTTTCAAGGCCTATTTCTTCCTCATGCACAACAAAGCAAAAAAATCCCTCCTCCTTGTTTTTGTCTTGGTATTTTTCACAGATTCCAGYGCAGTAGGCAGCCTCAGAGCAGACCCCCAAAAAGGGTTTCTGCTTAGTTTGGATTGTGAACTAGTTGTCAGAGAAAATTATGCTGTAATCCTGGGAGATACAATAAAGCTGTCCCGTAGGTTAGGCCCTTGCCAGTTGGAGGCGATTCTTAATGCAGATTTCACTCTGCGTGTGTCACATTTGCTAATTTTCCGTGAATGATTCCTGATTTTCAATCGACCTTGGTCTTTAGGTTCATAAAACTTTGTTCTGCATTGAAGTCTTTTGGYAATGTGGAGTTTTGCCTGAAATAAAGGAGGAAAGAGACATCCTGGAAAATAAATTCAGTAAGATTTTGCACCGGGTGCAGCGTTA
Source organism: Oceanodroma leucorhoa (assembly GCA_030449065.1). Lineage (NCBI taxonomy): Eukaryota > Metazoa > Chordata > Aves > Procellariiformes > Oceanodroma > Oceanodroma leucorhoa. Next base: position 1,915,109 of record JASVER010000063.1, read on the forward strand.
CCACCAAATGGTACATTTTGTGCTGCTTCTACTGAACAGGGAGATGTAGATCCTGTAGATAAGGTGCTAGGTTTTAAGAAATACGCATTCAGCTTGTACTTCTGAAAGGCCTTAGGCTGAGCTTGTAAATGCTTTGGGACTCAACTTTTCCCTTGTAAATACAGTCTTTATTTTTCCTGTTGTGTCTATTCAGACTGTGATTTTCAAAGGGACCCAGGGGGATTGCCGTACGAGTCCCATAGAACAATAAGTCTGTTCTAGTTTCATTAAATGCCTCACTGAAGCCCTTTCCTGGGAGAGTAGATCATTCACCCTGCTTTCCTACACACCAACCTGGTCCTATTTACACAAGCTGACAGACTACCTGATGGAGCCATTATTCTCTTTTCACATATAGTCTAAACAATTTCCTTTTGCTGGGCACTGAGCGGTTTTAAATCAAGATGTCTTAGTTCATGGAGGTTAGGAATAGTCTTATAAAACGCCTTATTTCTTCCTTGCTCCTATGTAAATCTATTTTATTGGACAATTGGAAAACATAACACTTGGCTTGTGTGGATAACCCCCCACGTGCTTCCAAACACAATATACAGTACTTTTTTTTCAGAATTAGCTTTTCATGAAAGCCTGTTGGTGCCTGCACCCAGGCTGAGCTTTTGGAGAGCAACCTGCCCTCCTGCCTGAAATCACACCCAAAAAGTGACCCTTGGCCAGGAACTCCGCATGAGGAGACATTTCAGGGCTGAAATTCAGGTCACATTGAGGTGGTTTGGTGTCCTTTTAAGCCTGAGAATACAGGTTAGACCAGTACGTAATCAATGGAAAAACCTCCAAGGGGTTTTAATAGTTCTCTGTTGCCTGCTCTGCCTGTGAAAGGAGGTGCCCGACCAGAAATTAACCCATGAGGCCCCTAATGCCGGTTCCTCTGCCCTGCAGCCTCTCGCCGCTCACCCCTGCCATCCCTCCCAAATGCGTTCTGGCACGCAGAGTTTGTTCTGGCTGGGAATTCGGTTTACAAAGATTAAAGAGACGCTGTGCAGTGGGCAGCGAGCCTCAGCAAGCGAGGAGATAAAGGCAGCATTGGAGGGGGTATGGGCACAGTATGGACGGGGGGTGATGGGGGAATGGGCCAGCTGGGGACATGGGAGGAGGTTACACATCCTGGATACACAGGAATTAATGATAAATGCACCAACCTCCACACTTTGAACAAGATGTGCTGGCCTGCTTGAAGSCCCTGTCCCTTATATTGCAATGTCTGGCTCTCTCTAGGCTCTGGTRTGATACAGTGCAACCGTTATGCTCTGCAAAACTACTTGTCAACTGCCCAACAGCTATACAAACAAGGCAGGAAAACACCGCTTGAATATTTAAAATCATCAACAGGCTCCTTTAAACCACTGGCTAATGCCTCTGGTTGACATTTAATACTCTGCATAAAGAAAGAAATAGTTAACTGAAACACCACCTCATTTTTACAGTCAGGCAGTATCTTGCATTTATTGTCATTGTCAAAAATTATTTTCACTTAAACTATGCTACTGCAGCATCGGACACAGAAAAAGGAAAGGATTACCGCTGAATGCTAAGTCATACTTTATTTTTCTATTTAAGGAGCTAATAGAGTAATGTAATATAGAGAGCACAGACCCAAATAAAAGTTCATATGTTACTGCCAACTCCAAGCAATTTAGYTTTGTGACTCAGGCAGCATAATTGTGAAATTGGCTTAGAACTCATTACGTTGTTTTATTTTTATCTGTTTATATGTTTAAATGCATGCTTGAGGTTCATTGCATTTGCCTTAAGACCCAAGGGTTCATCTCAGTTGCATATTGAAGATTTTCAGTGTAATCGTATGGGCTACAAAGCTATTTTTTATTGCTGAGAGCAGAGATTCTCTCACAATTGTCTGTAGGATTTGGACTGTAGGTAAAATGTTAAATGCACCAAAACACAAAATGAAGAGGACATGGGAACCTTTAAAACAGACACACTGTGGCTCTGCCCCAGCTAGCCACCCACCTACCCTGTTCACCCACCGTTTGCAGAGGATACAGGGTGAAAGGGGTGTGTGAAATATCTTAAATGCATTTCCTGAAATGACAGTGAGTATGGATTTGGCTCCAAACCCAGAGACAAAAAAATATTAAATTCTGAAACATTAATTACAATGCRGAGGGCGACAATTTTGTATTGTGTTCGGGTGCTTTTCATAAGCCAGTCTCCGAGACTGCGTGCGGGTGCTGAGTGTTTTCAAATGTAAATCTGATCGCAGGCTGCAGCCCATGTGGTAGATAAACAAGCTGTATTTTTAAACGCAGTGTGAAATGTGGGGGCTGACGTGACCATTATCAGAGCCTCATGCATGAGTTATGAGACATCATAAAATATTTTCATATTGCAACAATGAAAACTGAAGCTGCTCTGTGGTAGGCTTGTTTGATCTGATAGCTCACCCAGCTCCCTTTACTGGGTCTAGCAGGAGGGAGAAATGTTTCTCAAGAGCCATACTTCTGAATGCTAAGTTGTTTTCTCATAAATTTCTCAATAAGAATAAACTTTCTTATGGAATGACTGATGAAGAATTGACTAACGAGTCAATTCTGAGTTCTTCAGATTAATGGTACATAGCTGGATGGGTATAACAAATACAGTCACTTYGTCTCCTTCCAAATAACCTATCTCCACCAGACTTTGAGACCGATCCTGTAAATTCTTGATGCCACAAATTTCCTTTTCCTTTGACAGTTTCTTTCATCTTAATTTATTCTATTGCATTCATTATATAAGTGATTATTCTTATTCCTGCTTGCATAGCCAGGTTATATTTTACAGAATACCTGCCAGCTGAGTTTCTGTATGTTAGTGTTAAAGTCTGGATATAGATCTTCTTAAGCATTAGATTTCATTCCTCCCAGTGATAAAGATTTCCTAAGTGATCTCGAGCTAATCATCTGATTTTGCTGTGTTCCACTGCTGCYGTAGCAGATACTCTGCAAACACAGGAGACTTAGATGCCTCTGAACTTCTTCAGACTCCTGCGAAAATCCTAGTCCAGGTCATTCCTCCTAGCAGATGTAAATGCTTCTTTTCATGGAGTGAAAAGCGGGGGCGAGTGGGGAAGGAAAGCCCAGTGGTGCCATCGCTGCTGCAGGCAGCGGGGCTGAAACGCCCTGACCGACAAAGGAGAAGCAGGGGAGTGTGTCTGCGCAAGTGTCTCGGGGGCATTTTGCACTCAGGCCAGCAGCGACCAGGCATTGCCTTGGGCTTGGCTTGGATCCGACCAGCTTGGAGCCATGGCAGCGTGTGGCCGGGTCTGGAAGGGCCGTCGGTGCAGACGTACCCTTCCAAGCAGCGAGTCCAGCTCTGTGGTTTCTGGCACTGCAGAAACTACTTCAATGGCATGAACCCACAGGAAGAGCTGGACCTTGGAGGGTATTGCCGAGAGTCTAATTTGTCTTCCTGTCACGGGCATGAGGTTCAATTACTTTTCCCCCCCTTGCTCTATTTATTGAGGAATATGATAAAAATGCATGCAAGCGGTTAAATATTCTGAACTGTTTCAGCTTCACAGAATATCCTTCTTGTCTTCACAGCATTTTACTTTGGGGACACAGAGGCACACTGAATTCATGTCTGTGGTGCCTTTGCATCGAGCTGATTCCAGTCAGCCTAATCACAAAGCTGGGCAAAGGAAAAACTGAATTTTCAAACTGATGACACATTTATACCAGAATTGTAACTTTATAATATTAATGTATCATTTGACTTACATGTATACTTTGGAATGTTTATAACTACTGTAAATCATAGACAAGAGCGGCCAAGAGTGCCACACAACATTCCTAGTACAACTCATAAAATAAATACAACAATCGCAGAAGAACAACATTCCCCGTTACAAAAGGGAAAACGTAGCCGCTSTGCTGCAGATGGGAAACGTGCTCAGGGAAATCTCCACAAAGCCCAGGCACATGCGGAGGCACCGGCGCGGCGTTTTCTCTGCACTGCCCCAGGTGCTACTGCTGTGGTATTCAGCAGAGATTTCGAAGGACAAAATGCCATCCAGCCAGCGCCAACCAAGTGCTGTGTCGCYGGGAAATGACACCAGACGTGTGCTGGTGACGCCGCTTGGCATCCTTGTTCGCTTCAGTATGACAGCCCAGATTTCGTGACGTGATCTCCCTCCCTCCCTGTAAGGTGACTGCTGAAACGCCATCCCCACGCGGCGCGCAACTCCGACCTCTGTCCACCTTGTCTTGCAGGGTACCTTGAACAGAATAAACCCCTGCTGTTAACCGACCCATAAAATTCTGTGGCTGATTTCTGACCTATTAACCTTCAGTTTTTCTTTTAAGGTTTATAGTACTTTTATGACTTGACCAGTGGACTGTAAAATACACATTTAAATGCATTCAACTCAGATAACAATCTCATCATTAAAACAGCCTAGCTTCTTTGTTTGAAGTTAATCACTCCCAAATTCTTCTGGATTCATCAGCACACTTACTTACCAATACTTGTTTTTTCTCCCTGAAGTTGGCAGCGTAACATGACACGAAGACCTTCAGTTCTTAAAAGACAGTAAAAAAAGATTGCAAATCTTAGTGAAAATTCCCCTCAACTTTAGAGCAAAATCTGCAGAAAAATCAAATCCCAATTTGAATTCAGGACATCTTCAAGCATTAAAAATGAATCAGCTTCTGAGATTCAGGTGAAAGGATGACTGTTTTTCCTAGTTTTATTATGCTAAAAATACAGTTGAGCAGCAAGCACAATGTGGTAACATTGCACAGGCAGCAAAATACCAAAATAACACCAAGGACAGGAGACTGTTTTAATGTACTTTCTGGTAAGTTATTTAACATGCTTTTGTTGGCAGGGCAGATGGTTTGGGGCTTTGGATCAGGCCTGGATTACTTAGAGCAGGCAGTAGGCAGTGCCTCTCACGTAACGGTTGTTCCCAAATACAGCTGAAAACCAGCGTAATGGGACACTCGGTTCTGTTTCTCTTCTCTAACACTGACACCACGAGTATCCTGGTGTGTCCTTAAGTTTGGAAGAAAAAAAACCCCACCATTTCATTGCATCTGCAGATGCTGAACTGGGGTCCTCATCTTACCAAGAGGTCCCAACTGCCCCTATCACTGGCGGGAAGGATGGGACCCAGAGCTCTGTCCTGGGCCGCAGAAGCCAAATGAGTTATGTGGAGAGCAAAGCTGATGTCAGAAATGGGTTGGCAGAGCCCGGGGCAGGCAGGGTTTTGGCACTGCTGCCTGCCAAGGGCAGGTGGAGAAGAAGAATCAGAATCAGCCCCTCTGTCTGCTTGATGTTGCTGCTTGGTAACTTCACCCTGGAAACCTCCTGCCAGGTTAACGACCCAAAAAGTGTGTTTCCTTTTCTCCCCAGTTGGATCATTTCTTATTATGGCCAACAATTGAAAGTTTTATTTTAATACATTGCCTAATTTATAATGGGCTCTGTCCATCATACACAGAAATGCTCATTTTTTGAGTCAAATATAACTGTGCCTGTGTTCATATACTTTTTCTGTGCAATCCTTGGCCTCTGCATTTAAGAAACGTGACCCTAGGAGGTGTTTATAGAAGGCTAAATATAGATTTATCTGTTCTAGTCTTTCCATGAAAGATCTTTTTCCTTCAACACATGGAGATTAAATACATGGAGCAATATTAGTTAACACTTAAGTTATGGCACACTGCGAAAAACGCCAGGAAATTCCGTTTCGAAGTTGACGTTCCAGTCCTAACTCCTGTTGACTTAATATTTCTTTTCTCTCAAAGGCATGAACTGAGGATAGGGTGTCACTTGAAGCTGAGTGACGCTGCTTCAGACAGGCRCTTGGAGAGACACCTTAATCTCTTTAGGTGCGCTCTGCGGGTTCGTTTGGGCCACGGTGGAAAGCAAGAGCAAAAATCCCACTGTTCTCAGCAGCCCAGAAACTATCGAAAGCAATATCCGCGAGTCCAGAGTATTAACTCTGAGTTAAATAAAAGAAAATGAACCAAACTTGAGGGAATTTACGTCAGAGCAGCTGTTTGCGTGCATCTTCTGCTGGTCTTAACTCTCACACTTTGGGCTTTCCTGTTAGCGTTTACAATAACTTCATTGCATCATGGTCCTAGTGTTTAATATTCCCTCTTTCAAAATATGAAGTTGCAGCTGACTCCCTGTATCCTTCTGGGATAAACGCAGAAAAAGCTTTACTTAACAGCTGCTATATATTATTATTATTACCTATTACATCATATCTTATTACAGCTCTATTACAAGTTTCCCCTAAAATCTAATCACATTCTGAAATTGTTTACAGCGAAACTAGAAATGGGCTCGAGACGTAAAGTTCACATCCCAGCATGGGTCTGAACTTTCCTGCAGTTCAGATTTATTCAGACGCAGCATTTAACTCTCTTGCTCCTGAAAGACGGGAGCGATGGCAAAGTTTGGATGTGCATCGCGGTACCGCAGCTATAAGTATACGTCGGGGGCACGAGATGTGCCTGCTCGTAGGGGATGTSAATTGGTGGCAGCTGAGATAGGGTTTTACTTTCTGGCATGTGCTCTGAGACTGAAAGGCAGAGAGATAACGAGTGAAATTCTGGTCCCATATACTTGAATAGCAAAACTTCCATTGATTTCACCATGGCCAGAATTTCATTCGAGGTGAAGAGATGRACGACAGATAGACAGACAGACACTAATTAATTAACTCATCTGAGCTATGCTAGGCGTATTTCTTTAAAATGCAAATGAGCACTGGCCAAAGTGTGTCATCGCACCCATTTAGAGCTGCTTATGGCACATGTCCGGGAGCCTGGGGTGGGGAAGGACAGGGGATTTGGAGTGGTTTGAGGCTCCCAAGATATAGAGAAAAGCTGTTCTGCACTYGGGCCTGCTGCTGAAAAGGGTCTGGAGCCTGCCTGGACCTCCAGGGACCCAGTCCGGCCCCTTGGGAGCTTCACCACGATGCCCAAACTTCTCTTGCCTTCATTTCCCCCTCTCCAGCCTTGCGCAGACTATGAAACAGCCCCTTGGCAGGACAGCAATGGTGTCGCTGCAGGGAAGCACCCACATGGCTTCTCTTACAGGAGCAACTCCTGCTACTGTGGGTAAATCTTCACAGGATGGGTCCCTTAGCAGAAGTGCGTGCTCATAAAGGTGGAATAAAAACAATCCAGGTCACTAGCCTCATCCACACACTGACATTTCTATAGGTCTTTGCTTTACAGCTATGATATTAAGTAGTTTGGCTAACTTTTTAGAAATGTTACTATTTTCTCGACAAAATGTCAAGTAAGTTTTCAGGGGGGAATACTTCATAACTGAAGTATGTTTTCCTAAGGGCAATAAACCACTAAGAAATGTACTTTTTTCCCACCCGGCCTTTGAGCCAAAACTTTCACATGTTTTTCAAAGAAATAAAATTATAGGTGTTTTTCTGTAGTAGGGTGAAGTACCACCTGGGTGGCAGTGGTAGAAAGCTGGGCAAACTTTATAAATCTAGAAGGGGGAGGTTGTTTTGGCATGACTTAGGGCTACAGCCTGGGTTTCCTATGCATAATTTTAAAAGGAATTGCTCAAAGCATCAGGAARCTCTTGCCGGTACACTATACCCAGTGTAGGACTCTTACCTCTTTAGACCCGTGGAAGATTGCCATGGCTGAAGAGAGGACTTTTTCAGTGTAATGAACAGTGGAGTCAAGAGGCAGACGTTTAATTATTTCTGTATCTGACAAACTCACACCCCATGCACATGCTGGTTTAAGAGACCAGAAGAATGTCGAGTGAATTGAAAATAATGAGTTGGTCAGCACAGGTTTAATTCGGTTCCTGTTCTGAGGTCAAGGTGGGTTCCCACCGTCTGCTGGCCACGAGGACAGCAGCACTGAACTGGTGTCTGGGACACCTCCAGTACTCTCAGCTCTGCAAAACCAATGGGGGTGGAGGGATTTTTATAATTACTGGTAAATAGCTGAGCAGTTGGAAATGCACTTTTTTTTTTGGTCATTTTAACCTCTGGCATCACAAGGCTCAGAATGTCAGCAAATACTTTTTCTGATTGAAATAATAGAAAAAATGAATCAGTTCATCCACGATCACTTTACATCAGAAGGGGAAGGTGAGCAAAGGTAAGGACAAAGAAACTTTTGCACAAATATCTAACAGTGGTGCAAGACCACTAAGAGTTAAGAAGTGCTTTGCTGGGCTGCCTGGCACCCTGACCGAGCAAGCCAGGCCATGAGTATTTTTTTAAATATTAAAAAACAGGCAACATAAAATCTCTCTCCTGGAAATCAAACAGAAGGAAAACTRAAGTAAAGCTACAAAGGAAATCTCATTCTCTGGCCTGCTTTCCGTGCTGGCTTCCTACGTGCCGGGCTGGGGAAACTCTGAATCCTGTGGAAGAAATCCATGGAGAGGAAGCAACTGCCATCGCACAGTATAAAAGATGGGGCTGGTTTTAATCAGGGCTGACTCTTCACAAATAACAATTGGGAAGGAGAGGTTAAAGTGGGGCATAAGGCTAAGCCAATAAAGCCTTTTTTGAGACAAAATAAGAAGGGCGTATTTCAATATGCCACGGTGGAGAGAGAGTAGAACGAACTAACGTGTTTAGGATGTACAAACACTGTCTGATTCCAGGCGCACGCTGCCTGCCCAGCTCATGGCGAGCAGCAGGCTTCTAATTTAGGAGCTCTGAGTAACCCTCGTCAGAAGGCGAGTCTCTTTGACTATGTAACAAGGCCAGATCTTAATTGAATTAGACATCTAAAATTAGACAGTGTGAACGTCCACACTCCCCCWTCCCCTCCCCACCCCCTCAATATGTACATGCAACACTTGCCTGGGAGYGTCCTAGCATTTTTCAAACTTTATTGGGGGGAAAGTACGTTTTTTTGAATGTCAAATCCGTGAGAAAGGTGTGAACAAGAGCAGTGTTTGGCTCTGCCTGCATCCAGGATGCCGAGAGCTTTCCTCCTCGGCTGGAAGCCGGGGTCTCCTGCCTGAGTAGGGTGGCTGAAGGGTGTTACTCATGCTGCTGGTGAAAGCAGTGAAGGTTTCCAGCAGATTTAAGTGCGATATGGATCCAATGCACAGTTTTTCAGTTTTTCCTGCAGCCAGCATCTAAAGCATCTTAAATTGCCATGCTCATTTTCCTGAAATTCTGGTGTGTTCAGAGGTGGGATAACTAGGCTGGAAACGAGAGAGTGCTGGGGACAGAAGGCAACATTTCAGAAGGAGATCTTGATCTGATGGCCATGTGGGGGGTTGGCGCTAAATCATTTAGTGCTGCAGCACCAAGGCTAAAAAATAATTCCAGCAAGCTCTATAAATGCCTTGGCTACCAGTTGATGTTAGGGCCAAGGGAAAAAACAGCTTTCTGGATTTCTGTAACAGATATTGGTAACACCTAGAGCAGAATCTTCCAAGACCACAATAAAATTTTCAGTGCTTAATGGATTTTTTTCAGCATAAAGCTGTGGTTTGTGTGGGTTGCTCCTTAGTGTCTTTCAAGTAACCAGCCTGCTGCTAAGTAAACATTTGGGGTATGCAGTGGCCTGTGTGGATGCTGTCTTGATTTATAGTAAACCCTGGGAAGAACTCCTATAGCACCTGAAAGCAATCTTTCAGCAAGTCAAGGAAGCAGAGTTGACTTTTAATTCCCCAGTGTTCAGTAAGAAAGCAGGAAACCATTTTATATATATATATATATATGAGATATAGTAGGGCAGGGGAGTTATGAAACCAGAGATATGTAAAATGCAAGCAATTAAAATGTACCTATTACTGACTACTAAATGGCAGGTGAGATCTTTTCTGGGTATTGCCGTATATTATTGGAAATTTATTCCACATTTTGTAACACTGGCTGCTCCATTAACTGATCTCACTAGGAAAAAATCATCTCATAAAATAAATATGACCCCATGGCGTGTGCTAGCCTTTCAAGGACTGAAATCAGTTCCTAGAGATCAAAGAGTTTTCACGAGCCTGGAATTTTAAGGTCCATAGAGGGTGAATCTCACTGTCAATAATCTTAAATCGGGGACAAAATTAGCACAAAATTTAAAAGGATGATAAAAAAAAATCCACATTTGCTTGATAAATTATCTGAAAGAAGTTGAATTCCCTAGGTATGCAGAGATTTTAATAAAGCTGATCACAGCATTTCCCTGGAAGGAATTATATACCACACTAAAGCATAGGTGGTTAAACAACAGGAAATTCATAAAGCCAAGCAGAAAGTTAGCGATTGTGCAACTTTATACCATCAGTTTAGTAACTTAGGTTTGCGTTGGACCAAATATACCAATGAACGTACTTTTCCCAGAGTGACTGAGAATAAAGGGATCAGTTTCTCATAATGCAATTGCTCTTTGCTGAAGTTGATGTGGAACAGATCTGYCTAAGTATAAATCTTTTATTAAAAAAGAAATCATTAAAAAATGATCAAATACAAGTTAGAACTCTTGCAGYGAAGTGGTGTTGCCTGTGATTTCCAGGACACCAGAGATCACCCTGGTCTCCTTCTCCTCGGTGAGTCTCCAGTTTGCCAGAGCCCAAAGGCTTGACTCAGAGTGCAACAAATGGGGGATGCAAACAGCTATTCATGCAGAAAACTCACTGGTGTAAGATTGTTTTCTTCAAAGAAAATAACTTTTCCAAGTCTGSGTTTCATGATTCTTCACTCCTGAAGCAACCAATTTTCAGCAATAAAGGGAGGGAAAACCAAGTTGGTCTGGAATATCATTTTCATTCTTAGGAGTGAAGGATGGACTTGGCCGAAACAAAAAAAGACTAAATCTGTCCTGAAGGTGGGAGGAAAGTGTGCAAGTGACACAAGCCAGTKCCTCACCTGCTCTCTGGCAGTGGGGTGCACGTGCTGCCAAGAGAGAAATCGCAGACGTGCTGTGAACCCACCGTGAGGAAGGTGGGTTCCCAGAGCCCTCGAGGACACACCTGAGCCTGCAWTTTAGTGCAGCTGAACCGAGCCATGTCCGCAGTCTGAGAAACTGCACGATATTCATTCCTATCATTAATCTTTCTCTGTATCTCACRTCTTAAGTGGTTTCTGAGGAGTTTTGGTTTGGGTTTTTTTTYCCCCAAGAATACAACTTTGCACAGCACTAAGGAAAACATTCATCCAGCAACACCAGTAATTGCGACAGTGGCTCATGCAACTCCAACCCTTCCAGCCTCTACCTGCCGCTACACAGAGGGAAGCGATACTTCCTTGGAGGCAGTGGCTCTCCACAGMGTTACAGGTGCTTCTCTTCACCCTGGCTGGGAAATCTGCAGTATAGTCTCTGAGACCCAGATATTAAATTAAGTTTTTGGGTTTTTGTGAGTTCAGGTGTCCAGCTCAYATCTGAGCCCAGGTCCTGCACATGAAGAGCCGACTGGGGTTTGCAAGAGGGAGAGCGTGGAAATGTAGGTACAGGGGAGCGGACCCATGGTTTGAATTACCCCTTTGCTCACCCGGGGAGCAAGAGAAGCTCCCCACAGATCTGAGGACACCCTGTGGTACGAGCAGTGGTTCAGTTAAGGTTGAAGGAGGGAGACTATTTGSTTTTATCCTTTGGGTACTTGCACTGGAATGATTTATCCAAAAAACCATGGAAAACCAGCTAATCTCTACACCCTGAATAAAAAAATCCCTCACACTGCTTCTTCCCTCTGTGAAACATGACATGTGGCCTGGTCATTTGGATGGTTTTCCATCCAAAACCCCTGACCTCAAGTTTTATTTTCTTAGGCACGCTTACATTTAGTTAAAAGGAACTATCAGACATAAAAGTAACCCTCGTAGATATGCTGTATGCAGTCCCAGGTTAGGCCTGTTCATAACTTCTCCATGTACAGTTTCCTCCAGGATTCCACCCTGAACTGAGACCCGGTGTGATGCAACACCATTTCAGCACAGAAGATAGGGTAATGCTRGCTTGACAAGTGAAATTAGTTATTGCATTCCATTAATTTTGAGTCATGCGCCCAGCCCATGGAAGCTAGGAGAACCTTGTGAAAAACAAACTCACTACATTGTACTGTAATATTATTCTTGGCCGGAGTTTCAGCAGCCTGCTGGGGTACTCCTGAGCGGCCGAGCTCTGCAGCGGTTTCTCCACTAGCATTGGTAGAGCAGCTGCTGTCTTCAGAGAGAGAAAGAGAGGCTCAATCTTCATCTGGGACTATAAGGACAGTAAGGGCCTCCTTGGGATCTTTAAATGCAAGCATGACTTGGGAGGGTGGTGATATTGGCTCCTGACACTTTTGAGTGTTGAGCTCCAGTTACATATTTACTTGCAACTGCTGAGTGACTGCTTTGAGCATTTCCTCTGCAAAACTTAACTCCTGGAGTGTGCCATGGGAATGGCTGTGGCAGTGAAGGGACTTTGATCCTCYTGAGAACAAAGTGAACTCCATAAAGGCCCCGTGACAACTGCATGAAATCTTCTGCACCGCAGCGTTCAGCTGAAGCCCCACGGTACCATCTTTCCAGCCATAAAGAGGAATGGCTTAGTGTGACTCAGAGCAGAAACACTGCCCATCCCAAATGTTGTATTAAAATTCTAAGCATGAGTCAGCCCAGTTCCCTCTGGGGAATACAATTACTGTCAGCGAGTGTCTGCTAAGCAAGGCCCTGCTCAGGGATCCTGTCCATGAGTTTCTCCCATGGGAACCCGTGCTGGAGACACCCAGATACAGCGCTGGCCTGGCATCGCATCAGGAAGTCCATGACTCACGGTGGTGGCTGTCTTGCAATACTGACTTCATCAAACCACAGGGCGCTGATGTGGATCTACCGGACTTCAGGAGAATGGGATAAAGCAGAGCTTCCCAGGCTCGTCCATAGGCTGACCTCATGTTGTGATGGGAAGATGGTTTGACCCYTTCTCCTTCAGTAAGGACAGTGGCTAAGCACTGAGGAGACAAAACTAACAACGGATAAGTCTTTTGCACCATCACAGCAAGGRGCAGACACCACGTCCATAGCCTGCGGGCCAGGGCAACAGTCCCCATCCCAGTCCCCGCTTTTTGCTCTTCAGTCTTTTTCCTGGCAGACTGAACTGTGCTGGGCCTCTATATAACTGACTTAACTTACTTTGGTAAACAAAGTAAATCTTTTGCCCCAGCTGTACAACAGCTTGTGCTTAGCAGTCCTCTGGGTCCCTTCCATACGTGCCACTGGGTCGAGGAGACACAAGCCTTGCCCCTCTCGGAGAGCCAGGACCTGCGTCGGTGGCTTCCCCAAGGCCACCCAGGAGCCTTCGTGCTCACCTCTTCACTACCAATGTCAACAGAGCGCTTCCCACCCCACCTCTTTCCCTTATCACCCATCTTCTGTCTCTCTCTGACAGATAATGAAGTATATAAGTGCTGTCTTGTCTCAGGTATCTGTCTGGGGCATCAAGAATTCTTCCCTGCAGTGAACGGAGGTGCTTTGACACAGTTCAGGCGGTGGCTGTTCGCACGCTACGGGCCGCTGGCACGCACCGCTTCTGGCTCTCCTCCTGATTAGCTTTCTGCTGTCAGGCTGCTCGTTTTGTGTGGGAAGAGAAACGAGGAGACCGGCGACGGAGATAAAATTAACTGCGCAGGCAATCTGAAAAGCCTTTCGCTGAGCGTAAGGACAAAGCCAGGAGGATTTATCAGTGGGAAGGCAGCAGTCGTGAAAGACGACAGGGTGATAAAGCACCTCCATTCGCCCCAGAGCAGCCTCCTCGCACGTGCCCCTGCTCTGAACTTTCGGGACGAGCAGAGGGGACGAGGAGGAGCTCCATCTCCCCGCACGGCCCGGCCTTGCTGCCCTGCCACCAGCGCYGGGCGCTCGGCACCTTCGCTCTGGGGCTTCCTCAAGGCAGCGAGAAGGAGGCGCTGACCCGGGGGTCTGGGAGGCTTGGAAGGGATCCTGTCAATGTTGATTCTCAGTGGAGAAATTTTCAGTGAGTAGTATTATTTTAAGGAGAAAATTTCTCTTCTCAACGGAGTCCCACCTTTCTGAGAACTGAAAAATCTTTAGTCCCATTTCTTCATTTTTTGAGTATGAAAATTCTCTGCAAGAATCTTCCTTGGAAATCACTGGTGGTTTCCGTGACTCTGGCTKCTTTTATCTGCTTGTCCCTGGAGGAAGAAGAAACAGAAGGAAAACTTCCAGAAAGACAGCTTCCCTTCTGGTGAGCACAGGAGCTTCTTTTTGCTTTCAATGTCGCAAAACAGGCTCTGCACTTCTGACTGTAGAAGATGCTACATTTGCACGCTGGTTCAGACCCTGCTCCTCAGGAGAAGCTGAGGTACCACGGTAAAGGCAATTCAGCGCACACAGGTGTCAACCGCACGCCRGGAGGATGCAAAGACAAACGGACTCTCTGTCTTTTGTAGACAAACCTCCTCTTGCACCAGGGCAAATGATACAAAAGTCATCCTAATTTCTTCACTTTTCAGCTGAGCATCACAAAGAAAATTTCACATCTGGATGAAYAGAATTGCACGCATTGTGTCCCACTTCACAGCCAAGAATCCAAAGCTGAAGACGACAAACACAAACCACACGGAAGACTAAAGCCTGGCTCTTCCCATCCCTGTGCTAACCATGGAGCTGGCAACAGCCAGCCCGACAGCACAGCCCTGATACAGGAAATTCGAAGTTATAGTAGCTCACTAACAGTAGGGAGCAACCTAGTCTTCCAGGTGTGAAAATATGGGTAATAAATATTAATAGATCAAGGCTCTGAGAATAGCCAGGGAAAACAAGTCAGAAACATTTTGCAGAATCTCATTGATTAAAGTGAAATGTCATTTAAAATAGTCAATAGCRGTAGTTCTGCCTTTACAGTTTCATTTTAATCACATCAAAGTGTTTCACTTTGGTAAGAAAAAGCAGCTTTATTTTAACAGTCTCAGTTGGATTAGTTCTGATTTATGTTACACATCAATCTTAGAATAGGTACACGCTATTTTTTTTAGAAACATCTGCAGTTTTCAATATGCTGAGAGAAATGTCATTTTTTGACCTGGGACTTCGCAAGCTCATGCTTTGTCCAGGGAGGAGCCAGGACCACATTTACACTGGTAATTACAGACGGGCGACCGTCCCGCCCGGGACTGGAGCAGGGTTTTGCAGAATGTGCTGATGGATTTGGTAGGTATTTCCCCGCATGCTGTGCAAACTGCTGCGGGGAACAAACACGAGGAGCAACCGTGATGGAGTGACTGCCTGTTGTGTGAGGACTTCACATAAATCTCTGCAGCCTCTGTAACCACCRACCCAGTCGGTGCCCAGCTCTAATTAAGGCCTTGGAAGACTTTTTGGGGCGTACAGTGGGATGTCCCTTAAYGGTTCCAGCAGCGAAACCCCAGCCTCTGTCTTGCCAACCTCCCACATTCGGCCGCCCACTGAAGTCAGTAGGAATTTAGTGTGCAGAGGTCTTGCAAGGTCAAGGCTAATATGGATTTTGATCCATTTTGGTCCCAGTTTTCAKGATAGAGGAATCCAGCATCCACGTAAAGGCACTAGCTCACTGTCTGGACTGTTGAACACATGTGTGTGAGGCAGCACTCCTTGAAATGTTCATAGAGGTGCCCACAGCGATATGCTGCTGACTCTTTTGTGGGATATAATCATATTACACTGTTTTGGAGTTGTAACTGATGGCAACAAAACTTGATGTATTGGGAGGACAAACAATTTTGCAACAGCCTATGAGAAACAAATTTTAGAATGACACAGATTTTACCAAAAGATTTGTTCTTGCTAAGTCTTGCAGAGATAAGTGAATGGTTATAATGGCTCTGAAATGGATGGTACATACTGTTTAATTTTAAAAAGGGACATGATCATAAACTGCATTTTAAAACTTATCAGTTCAACAGCATCCCTGGTGCAAAATGCCATGTTATGTTCATTAGCAGGTAATTTCCTGGGATCACTCATCCAGGCACYGGGCATTTGATGCAAATCTTTGACTGTAACAGACTGTCTCTTAGACTTCTTCCTCATGTATATCAAGCTTGAAAACACAGCTAATAAAGGCCAGATGGCTGCAGGCTCCTTCTCACACCCATAATATTGATGGGAACATTCTGGAGGGAGTGGATTCTGCCGGAGTCTTTGCCTTGTGCATGACATGATGATAACCACATTTCAGCCTTTGCACTGTTTGGTCCTAACTCGATTCAAATGTTTCCTGGATTTCTAGCAAACGAATGAAGTGCAGCTCAAAAGAAAATATATCCAGCCCTTATTAGAAAAGGTTGTACTCATCACGAATCATCTAAATACCTCATTTCTGACAGCGGGGAAATCCTTTTATTACTGAGTTTGTCTGGAAAGATTTTGAATAGTTCATTATAAGATTGCATTCATCTCTGCCAGAACATATAGAAACCAGCCAAAGTCCAAAATCTGGCCCCACTGAAGTCCACGGGATTTGGCATAAAATGGCAGAACTACTGGGCAGAATCCTTTGATCTGGAATAAAGCAGTACATCTTCTCTGCTAATGTAACCCAYTGAAGTGTGCTCTCCAACACTGCAAAGGCCTTGCAGTTAGGTTCTGTCTGACTACACTAATTAGGAAGACTAATTAATGCCAAAATATAATTCTCTGGAATGCTGCAGATATCACAGATATTGCACGATTGCACAGGATATTGCACAGGATTAGATACTGTCTCTGTTGGTAAATTCCTCATGGTTAGTAACCTCATCTTTTATATTTAGTTTTTAATAAGGAGCTGCCTTCATTCTGAAGCCAGCTCTGTTTAAAGCTGCAAGAAAAAAGTAATTAAATCTGACAGGACTCACTTTCATGACATATATTGCAGGCTATCTCATGACATGGAGACCTGGTCATATTTTTGTTATAAGGAGCTGATTTATTTTCACCAAGTATCTGTACTAGAATCAGAGTTTTCCTGAATTCTGAATGTCTTTGGCTAAACAAGACCCGCTGCCTGTCTCTGGCTTTGTGCTCTGCAGCACCGCTGGCTGCACACCCTGTATATGTTGACATGGAATAGTTTGAACATTTGACATTTATATGTAGCTGGCATTCGTTTTGTTGCCTTGCAACCATCTGGTTCCASAAGAAACTCATAAACTGATCCTGAATCATGCAACCACCAGACAGCAAACAGATAGAGCTGTAGGACTCTGACAGCACATTTATCACACTTCTGTGATAGCTGACACAAATACTGCACTGCACTGTCTTCTCCTATCTCTGTCATACAGACCAGCGAGGGCTGCATTTTAAAAAGAGGATTTGATTCTTCACAGCAGTGGGAGYTTACGGTTTGCACTGACTTTGGCACATCCCATGTTTAGGCTCTCCGTTAGCCCGTGAAAGCTCTGCATGAACCAGCATCTGCAACCGGGTCCCTGCATCTGGCATATGGTAAGAAGGCACCTTGCCAACCCGAGCTAGAGCGGACAACTCYAAAGGCCAGATTTTGAGCTGCATTTTTGCAAACTTTGGAAATACCAGGGGGCAGATTTCAAGTCAGAGCCTTTCATGCTTGCGCATAAAAGAAAATTAAAAATTTACAGCCCATGCTGATTCTGGTGGTGTTGGTATACCGAAGGAAAGGGGACTGGCAGTGATGTGCCACCTTCCCCTGGCTCCATCACCCGGGCCAGAAGCAGGGGGGGGAGCAAGCCAGCCTGCTCAGAGGTTTCTGCTGGACAGATAAAATTTTGTCCAGAATATTCTTGCCACAAAAGCTATATTCTTCATGGTCAAGTGTTTTGCTCAGTAGATTAACAGATACATGAATGGAAAGTTCCTAGGAACAAAGCGCGTTCTTGAAAATAGAGCGAGGGGAGTGCAGTTGCATTTTTTTTGGCTGTGTTTTATTTAGGAGGACAGTGGCTGCCAYCATTCCACTTGCTTGTCCTCTCCTTTTTATTTCCAGTTCCTAAATCCCTGACACTGGTGTGGTGCCCATGAAGCAAAAAGATCACTTTTCTCAATAAATAGGAGAACTGAAAAATGCAGGAAGACCGGGTTATTAAATCCTAAGAACTTTTACTCACACATTATGTAATACCAATTTAACGAGAATCTTGCTCTGCAATTAAATCCCCATAACTCATCCTATAACTGGTGCCTCCTCTTTCCAAATTAAACATTGCTTTTTCTATAATTGGATAATATTAGAGTACTACAGCAATTTGGGTTAAGATTTCATCATTGGAATCCATTTTTATTTTCAGCTTCCATAGATGTGTACACCAACACACATCACACAATAATGCATAAGAATTACTTTTACACTGCAAAATTCAGCAAATAATAGTAGCAGTCACTGGAGGGCACCTGCCTCAAATTCTCACCTGGCTAAATATGCCAGAAAGGAAAAGTAAGTACTTAAGATGACTGGAATGCTTCTGTTTCAATTCCAATTCAAAGTGCCTGCAAAAATGTTTTATTGGGTCTGTATTGGTTTTCTGAACCTTTAGGATATGTGTGTGTGTGTGCGCGCGCACGTATGTGTGTATCAGTGATGGGAGAGGAACCAGACAGGAGATCTGAGTGTGCAGCTGAGTGCTCAGGCTGGGTAACCAGGTACAGAGCTGACCGAGGTCAGCCAGGTCAGCACCTACATTAGTATTTACTCTGTTCATTATTCTTACGTTAAAAAAATAAAAAAAAATGGGCTCTGTATGCTAAGGATTTCACAAACATATAACAAGAAGCCATTCCCGTGCCAGGGATCCTTATATGTATATGGACAAGACAGCAAAGGAAAGGATGGATGCGCAGGCAGTTGTGGATGCAAAGCAGGAACAGAGCTTTGTTATCAAGACTGGTCTGAACTTGAGAGAGGCAGTGATTTTCAGTGCCCTTTAATGGTATTGGCTCTTCAGGGAGGGCTTAAAATCTTATTCTCGAAAACTGCATCTCTGTAAGGAGTAGATAAAAAGAGGCATTACAAAGAGTCAGGAAGCTGCATCCAAGTCCTTTGCACTATTTACAACAGCCCACAGGAATGCCTCTGCCTTCTGCACTCCTTCAGGGGCATCTGCCTCCTSCTCGGGTCAGCGGATTGAACAGATTTTGTGATTTTACTCTTTTACATCCTATATCAAAACAGTGCAGGTCACAGCATCACTTACTGATGCTCCAGATTACAAAGGTRTGAAATACTGGTCTGTGTAAATGTTCAAAGAGTCTTGGACATGTGAACTCTCCCAAATCTAAGTCATAAGAATGACCTGTTCTGCTGTCTGRTATACCCTGTCTTTCCACAATCCTGACTTCATCTCGTCAGGCATCACTAGACTTAGATAAACAGGTAAAAGGTGTCAAAAGGATTTTACAGGAAGAAAACTATGTGCAAGAAAAGAAAGACYGCTTCAGCTGAAAGACATCCACAAGTTGAGTTCTTTGGATTTTAGTTTTATTTTAAAAGATTATTTAAATTCTTCTAATGCAGCAAAAAATGCACTTCTTTATTCTGTACACACACATTGGAACAGAATACTTATTAAAAAGCCAGTGGATGATTTCAATAAGYGGGGTTATTTGGTAGACTAAGCTATCTTTAGGGAAAAACATGTTTACTGCGTTAAGATTAAAAGTTCTACATTAGTGTCTGGGATATTGTCCAGCCCACCACCGAGATGTGCAGTAGGCATTGCTTGTACTTCTATACTTCTATACAGCACRAAGTGCTATATGCTTTCTATACAGTAAGACAGGCAGAGGAGTTCTGCCTGAACTGAGACTAGACTTCACATAGCTTTATGAAAGAAAAGCACAGAGAAACAGATATGGCAAATAAATTAGGACAGTTATCGAGTATCTGCTTCCACGTGAGTGTGGCTGCTAGTGTCYGTATTGCAGCTACACTTAAGCAACAGGAGATTCAAGCCTGGCTTTTCCAAACACCAGACAAAGCCTGGATTCCTCTTGCACCACAGTTAGGTGCTGGAGCACCTACATTTCCCTCCTTTCTACTTTCTTCTTCTTCAGGTGATGTTGAACAACTTGGCTTAGTCTTTCCATGTAAAAGAGCACACAGCAGAACTGCCCCCACCGGTGCCTTGTGGGCCTCGGTTGTTTTCCCACTCAGCCTGCATTGAGAATATCCTCAACACCAGGTATATCGTATTTTTTTTCTGGCCTCTCAATTTACTGAAAACCTTAGATGAAACTCTCTTCACAAAGAAATGCAATGAAATTACTCTCCACWGGGAAATTCTTCCTCTTTAAAAAGCAAACAAAGGAAGCTGTATGAAATGAAGCTCTGGGAACTATTCATACGGCTGAGCTTTGCGTGGCTATAGCTGTCCTAGGGCTGGCATGTTGAAAATATCTTTGAGTAACATGACAGGTAAGAGCAACTAGGATAGAGGAGAATTACCCTGGCCCATTTTCCTCTGTTTGCTGAAACTCAGTTGCTCACTAGGAGGAAACCACAGAAATGGGCACGTTTTATAGCGTTATGTATTAGAAACCTACATAAATGGGCACTTTTTATAAGCTTTGCACTGAGAACCATTATTGTCACTGCCAATACATCTTAGAAGCCGGGATGAAGCACTGGAATGATGGCAGACTGATGATTTAAGGCATGACAGCGAGGGGCTSAAGAGGGAGCCTGCTTCCGAGAGGCTAACGGCAGTAGCAACATTCAACACACACCGCAGGCTGCAACAGCAACGTCTCCCGACGGCACGCTGTGCGCTGGCGTGCCGGGGGAAGAGAAAGGGAGGATGGCTGCAAACCTCCTGCCCAGAGCAATGCCACGGCACGGGGCTCTCACTCATGCCATAGCGGCTCCGGCAGCAATGCCTATTGCTCAGTAACTCTCAGTTGCTGATGGATTTCAGTGATCCCCCTGCAAATTGCTGAGGCGTTTTCCAGCASAGGCTGGCACCGGGATCTCTCGGTGGGCAGTGCAGCGTGGTTGGCATTTAGAAGCACAAATGGTGCGAGAGGATTTCTTGCTGTTTTGTCACCGTGACATGGCAGACACACCGAGGTCCTTTTCCAAACAAGACGGAGCATTTCCAATGCACTTAAATCTAGTGGAAAACCTCTCTGCCCTGACTCTCCTCCTGCAAATGCCTCTCTGAGGGTATGTGAGCAGCAAACCACAACCGGAGGGGAATACTGGTTGTGAGGAGAGAAAAAAATCAATGTTTGGCAGGCTGCGGTGCAGGGAGGCTCTGGCAGAGCTGCCTGTGCTCTGGTGCCTGCCCCACGCCGGATGGGGCAGCTCCTGCAGGCTCGGGCTCCAGGGAAAAGCCTGGTGCATGGCAGCGTGTGGGCTTTCGGAGGAGCTGGGAGAGGAGGGTTGCAGCTGGCGAGAATTTCTGAGCTCAAACTGTGTGRTCTTGATGCCCTGCCGAGGCAGGTTATCGTGGAAGCGCTAACATATAACGTGCCCATCAAACCATGACTGGCATACGGTCCAGCACCCGGAGTCCAAAGCTCTGCGTTGCGCCCTGTCCCCGGAGGACTGATCCTGGGATTTCTGAGCAGCAGAGCCAGGACAGCCCGCCCCAGCTGCAGCCAGTTCAAAAGAAAAGTGGGATACCAGTTACCAACTGGGACATAACTCTCTTATGTATGGATCTTTATATACGCTTCATCTCTTATCCTATAGGCGAGAAAGCTTTAAAAATATTGATAATTTGTGGTGATCCTTCCAACAGTTGTGTTACTGCAGAGTCCTTGCTATGGCCACGTAACTTTGCTATCAGAAGCATTTTGGTTTATTATTATCTCACTGCCCATCTAATTTGTTTTATCAGTTTCCCCTCCTGTATTTTTATTTCTTTTCCTAATTTTTTTCTGGTTTTATACTGAAAGTAAAAAGATCAATGTCTGTTCAATCTCCAGTAACCTAATAAAATATCTATCGATGCAAACAAAGGAGGAGTGAGCTCCACATTTTTTTCTCCATGTTTGCAAAGGGAAAGACTGGAGTAATTTTTAGAAGGGATTTTTGTTGGTTGATTTTGGTTTTTTTTTCATTTAAACCAGCCAACACAAAAGTCACTCTTAGGTAATATTTAAGGAGATATTTCTCTCAAGTTCTGAACACTCTTGGAATGTTTTCAAAAGASAAAATGAAGGAAAGTCCACCATTAACAGGCAGTTAGAGAAATTTTCAGATTACTTTCAGTTTCTTACTTATCCTGGCACTCCATTAAAATAATTACATTTGCTGTAGTAACAGATAGATTGATTCGACTGAAAATTTTATTGTTAGCGTGTTTAACATTATATTTAGCAGCTTTTGATTCAGAATGAGGCACTAACAATAAAAAATGGAAAGTAATTTCTATGAGGAAGCTTCAATTTTAGACGCTTTAGTCTAATCACTGTAAAGGGGAACTCTGGTTTAATCTAACTTTTCTTGGGATTGGAAGACTTTTAATTATTGCTTGGAATCAAGCTTTCTAGCCTTGCATGAAGCTACACATTAAAGCTGGGATTTTAAAAGAGCCTAAGGAATACATCTATCATTAAAATTCAATGACACTGGCAGCTTAGCTCCCTGCCTCCTTTGAACATCTCAGGGTTTCCTATTAATAAAACATCATCTGTGAAATATAGAAAAAAATATTAATTTTGACCCCCTCTGGATTTTAAATGGGCATACTGAGCCAATGCAGACCCATCCTCCGCTCCCGCCAGCCCTTCCTGCACATTTCACTTTCCTGTGAGCAGTTTCCTTTAGTCCTAGGGGGGTTTTATTGCAATCCAATGTTTCTTCAAAATAGGAAACTATCAGGAGCGTAGTGGGTGGATTCTCTGATCATTTCCAGAGGCAGAGAGAAATGAGCATCAGCTTCGGTCAGGGATGACACAACAGGGTGGCTGCAGAGCATCACTGAAATGTTTGGTCCAGAACGTGGCCAAGATGGTAGCACCGAGTGTGTGCGCGTGTACATGTGTGTGGGAGAGCGAGTGAGTCTGGAGGACCTGAACTTACGTCTGTGCTAAAGTCTTAACTGATAACGATAATTTTACACACTAGGTAAGTCACCCTCGTCCTCTGGCAGACAATCCCAAAAGCAAACCAACACACTCCTCCCTCAGGCAATGCTACTGCTGACCTGAGACGGGTCCCTGAGACTGTGCTCTGCTAGCCCCTACGAAATTTGCTTAGACAAAGCTTCTGTACTAAAAGTGGCATTTATCTTTAATTCTTTCTCTCCCAGGGTTTCCACTGGATTCCCATTACAGACAGAAAATTGGCAACTGTTCAGGTTAAACACCAGAGTGAATTTGCTTGGCTCCAAGGAAGACATTTCTGTGTCGAAAGCTAAATTATGTTGCTGTTTTTCCACCTGTTAATGTGTAGATTATATAATAGAGACAATTTTCTATTTATTTTTTTTCTTATGATTGAAATGATGTGGAAGATGTGATCTTCACAGCTTCTTCTTTGCTTCATAGAATAATGCCAATGCTTTTGTCAAAAAGATCAAAAAGAAATATTTGAAACCATGAGGATTTTGCTTGCTGCTTACAGAGCTGTTTTTAGTGGTAAATCTTACAGAAATTTTAGTCCAAAGCCATTTTTAAGGTTTAAATCTTTGGCAGCCCAAGAGCTGGATCCTAAAATTTGGATGGTTGTGGGGAGCACTGTTGGAAATCCAGATGTGTGGGTCCCAATTTGCGCGTGTTTTGGGATGCCTTGATTTCAGGGTAGCCAGCCTGCAACATCTTTTGAAACTCCTAACTTCCTGGGATGGTGTAGTCAGCAGGTTTGAGGACCAGTCCCAATACGTAATGAAAGGGCAAGTACAAGTGGTGAGATCCCCAAATCAACGGTCTTGACTTGCAAGTTGATAACAGGCTGTGCTACAGCCAGTGTCTGACTATTTCCTTCAATGGACTCAAGCTACGCACACTGCAGCAGCATGGATGTCAGTACTGAGTCCAGTAATGCAGCTGGGCTTTATATTTTCAGGCTGCTATTAMATATGCAATGGCAATTCCTTGTTACTTTTTAATCTCTCCTTAAACAAAGTCATAGTTCTTACACAGTTACCTCTGAGACAGGGAGAGAAATATTTTCCTAACAATTACTGCAGTCAGCTTAGCTGGGCATTTGAAAGTAACAGACATTTAAAAATATACAATAACAGTAATCTTTAAAAATACTTTATTTTAAAAATATTATTTGGGAAAAAAAGTCCTTGCTCCCTTTATTCAGCAGGAAATGCCACACAATTATCTTTATTTTCTTACTGTTTGTGGGATGAATTGAAAATCGCTGTTTTAGATGAATTTACCTAGCAGCAATTAACATTTAATTTCCTTTAAAAACATAGAAACAAGATTAAAATGTCCATTGGGGGGTGATTTCTCCTTGATTAAAGCTTAGAATTGACCAAAAAAAGTTGATGTTCAATGCATTAATCAAAAAATAAGAGAATGAAAACTTAAGTTTGATATTCCAGAAGCAAACCCAGAAGTGGCTCAGAAACTGTTTTAGCTTATTTTTATTATCAGAGAAATAAGTGTCTTGCAGGTGCCCAGGGGTGACCATAGCCCACTGAAGCAAACAGCACTTTCCACTGAACTCAGGGGGCCTTGGATGGGGCACGGTCAGAAAGATGGACTAATATTTGTACACTCAGCATTTTGTGTTTCCTTAGATGTTAAAGGAAAGAAGGATAAAAATGTGATAACCTGTGTGATTCAAATTCTAATATTGCTTATGATGATCTATATTAATATATTCTTTACTATGATTACCTGACACTAACCTCCTTGTGACCTCCAAGTCCTTGTCCTGGAGTTGCCTAGAAAAGGTAAATATCTCTGTGCATACTAGGGACCTTTTATCTCAAAGGCTCAGTGCAGAGATTTATGAAGGCCATTATATTCTGTTGTCCTTTATTTAGAAGCCTTACAATGAAAAATAATAAGAAACAATCCTGTGGAAATTCCAGAGGGAAATACGTCACTACTGAGCATAATGATGCACTAAGGAAGGTGGCACTGCCAGGATAAAGAATGGTATTTTTCAACGGAGTGTATGGCTACACACCCAGCAACATTTATTTATTTAATGAGAAACATGAATTTTACACCTTCCAAGTCCACACAGGAACACTCACTGATGGCAACAGGCCATTTGCTGGGGCCAGTCCTCCCAATGTATAGTTACAGGGACAAAAAACAGAGCTCAGGCTCTGAGGCAACGCAGAGAAGATTCCTCTCACCAAGAAAGCCGGGATCAGCTCACAGAGGCAGTCAAACACTCTGCGGCAACGTCCGCATCTGGATGTATTTTCAACTGACTGTGACCCTAGTCTAGACCAAGGAGGACCAACTTTCACTTTCATGTCATGCCTTTAGATTGTACACCGCAAAGTCACTGAGATTTTTACTAGCTAAAGCAGAAAAAGAGCTTTTTCCATCACTTGTGTTCTTGCATTGTCTTTCATAAACAAAGATGCTTTTGCTGATCATMTTGTATCTTGTACATGTGGGCAGAAAGCACTGTGCTTGAACGGCAGTCTTTTCCACGCTGGTAGCACACTGGCATGCAGTAACCACATTCAGGCCATTCTGATTTCTTTACTGAACAGTGAATGGATCCACGTTTTAGACCTGCCCATGTCTACAGAAACCTAGAGCTATGCAACTAGTCTTTAATCTGTTTCCCCTCTGTAGGGATCCCGTGCAGCTCTCTGCATGTAGGACTGGGACCTCTGTGTACACAGCAATTATGGCGTGGACRCATAAACACGCAGGAGAATAAAGATGGAGACAGAATCATGACATTTTTATTGCATTTTGACTCTTTGCAGATTGTCTGAATAATTTGGAATCCGGTCCATAAAAAATAATGTTCCAGATTGTTCAAAATGCACATGCAGTTGAATAATCAGTTCATTTGTCCAATTATTTGACTTGTGAGTAGACTGGGTAAAACTTGGCATATTTTTTCCAGCATATGGTTAGTACTACTAACTTGTTTGAAAGAAAATATGACCCAAAATTCACATAAATAACGGTCCCACAGTTTTTCCTGTCTGCCTAATTTTGTCTATTTTCCCCACTAGCAACCAGAAATTCAATAAACTATTAAAGATTAAAGGCTGATGTAACTCCTTTTYTAGGGCGGTGACTTCAACAACAGCGACTGTGTATAAAGAGCTTTTTTTAAGCTAGGGAAGAAGAGCAAACAGCTAGAAAAATAAAAATGTAAAGTGCTTATGCAAAAATCTGTCATGGACATCTGGACCACCCTTRTCCAGCTCAGGAAATGTAACACCAGTCATGCCTCTAAGTGAAAAGAATCAATTGCACTTTCTGTTTTCAGAGGATGAAAGGTCCCCCTCTCAGCTCTGCGTTTCAGGCTGGGCAGTTACTGGCAGAGCTGGGGTCTTGGTCTCTGTCTCCCCTCTGTCCTGCAGCACATCTGCGGCTGCAGGCTCGCAAGGTGTTTCCAGTGTTCGTGTTGCTGTGACTTTTTAGCATCCATGCAATCAGGCAGCTGTGTACTATGATGCTGCAGTGGTGATGGAGAAAAAGGGAAAGGCTGGCACTGAAAGTCACAAAAGAAGTCACCTTTTTCTGTGAAAGCTTGATTCTTGAGCCTGACAACATCCTTGTTTACAGCACACATGCAGCTCACTGAGATACTGAGGTTTAAATCTTGCTTCTGTAAATGTGGAATATCTCTGGTTTACCCCCAAGGTTTTGGGACATACGGGTACAGAGCTCAGATTTATGATCATCTTATTTTTGGAATACCTAAACTGTCRCTGATGTGATAGACTGTCTTGGCTCCAAAGGACTGGTGTAACTAAACAGAGACATAGTTTGATTTAAGATTAGATACTTCTGTAAAAACAAAGCTTTACAAAATATAAGATGAGGAGAAATTTGTCATATTTATAGTTCAAAGAAATCTCTCTCCCCAACACTACTGGGTCTAGACATCTGGTTTTCATGCTTAAAATACAAATGCTGTAACAGCAAACCAGGTCACAACTGCAGGAATTGAAGCTGTCTAGAAACAAGAATAAAAATGACTTGTCCTCCACAGCAAGCAAAAAGCAGGAGGAAAAAGCCTCTTGCAATTAGTGGTGGAAAATAAAATTAGGTTTTCAAAATTATTACAGCCATATGTAAGATGGACTCCCTCACCGCTGAAGCCACAGGCAAAACACAGTCTGGAGTACTCTTCATACACTGATCTCTAAATAGCTGGAAACGATTGGGACTTTTTGGGTCATAAGGCTCACAGCTATCCCATACAACAACGTCAGAAAATACCAAGAGAGGTTTTGTTCCCCCTCACCTCTTTCCCCCAGTAGAAGGCTGTACATCCAGTCAAAAAGCAGTTCCAATCCATCACCTGCCCGAGGTTACACCCATCTTCTCTCGGGTCTGTTCTTTTTATAACGAACCACGCTCTCTGCTTACTTAATCCTCATGAGAGCCATTGATTTACAGTTTCAAATGTAACATGGATAACATGAAAAGAATCATCTATAAAAAAAAAATACATATGGCCAAATTCACTGGCTAACCTGGACAATGTTCCTTTAAGTTTAAAGCCTCTATTGTGCTAAATACCCAGATGTTAACAATCTCTTCTAGGGGCTATTGAATGCAGGAAGGACATGTTTTTAGCAATTAGAAAAATAGTAGTACACTTACACATGGCAATATTTAGCAGAGTTTGTTTGGTTAATAGGTCAGCAGTTTGGGACAGTTGGTGGTTGTTACGGGGCAGCAAGGAGGGTTCATGCAACGAGACGTACTGGCAAGCACAAGGAACAGCCAGCTACCCACGGGGCACCCGCAGATGAAAGTGTGCTATATAATCCAAAGCACTCAAAAGACATCCCTTACTCCATCGTTTCCTTCTACCTTTAAAAACAAAGCTTTGAAAACATTTTGCGATAGGTTTGAACAGTGGCAGGGAAAGTGCACATATATAAACCAGAAAAAATGCACACAGTGGAATAATGTTTTGGGCATATAAGGATACTACACATGTAAGGCTTGAACGAAAGTTCATATCCTTAAATACTTTTTGGGTAGAGCAAGAATTAAACAAATGATTAAGTGCTTTCCTGAATAGGGCACCAGTCTTGGCTGCTATTTGCAGACTCCTGTAAAGATTATTCTCATGCTTTGCAGGAATATTACATGCTAGGGGCTGGTCTCAAGCCATGAGCAGGTGCATACTAACATTGCTTCTAGAGTAGACATCTGTCTGCTGCAACGATTTATGATGCGTTCCTCACAGTAGCATGAATTTGGCTGGTGGCCTTTGTAATTTATCTTTGCTGATATCATTATGTGCCTTGAGAACATTTATCTTCCTAAACGTAAAGAGTAAATGATTGTTCTAACGAGGAGAAAACAAGCCTTATTATAACAGCCCTGGACGAGGGACCACAGAAAGGCTTGGATTTTTAACACGCTCCAATCTGTTTTAACAGCTGCTTATGGTTACTATAGTCACTGAACAAAGATACGGTTATTTTACCTTTCTTTATTGATGGCCCAAGTTCCCTCTTATTTTCTCCGTCCTTGYAGAATGGCAGAGGCCATGCTTGGAGCCACAGTCCTTTGGAGTCAGCCAACTCTGTGCAGTTTTCTGCATGCAGYGGTGCAACTGGCACTTCTTACATTGAAATCTTACAATGAAAATTGGATTACATATAAGGATGCAAAAAAGGGGCCATATCCAGTCTAAATAATCGATCCATTGATCTCAGTGGTGGTTTCCAGTCTTTTAGGATTCATGGACCCCCACGGAGTCACTGACAATAGACCAGGCTTTCTTGGTTATTTTTTTGCAGAACCTTAGAATTAGTTCACGGTCACCACAAGGTCCATGGAAAACATACAAAAAATCACGCTTCTAAGGTATTTGTAAGACGCTAGCACCTAAATTCCTACAATCCTAATGGGTGAACACTAATAAACCTTGAGGGAGTTTTATTACTTGTCCAGCAATCAGACTAGATATATGATTATGCTTGCTTGTTGTTTCTAAGCCACAKGCTGCCCAGAAGAAACCACTCTCAGTACAAACTACACCTGTATCTACAGTAGCTTCTCCCTTAGCGAAAGTCAGAGCCAGTGGGGATTTTGCAATTCATAAGAATAAAAGCAATTTCTTTCCAGATTGTTATTCTTCTCCCTTCCTGGGTATGGGCAGAAACAGAAGAGAACAGGACCTCCCACTAATCTGAAAAAGCTAAACCCTAGAGAGGAGTGAAATGAAATTTTAATAAGGAATCAGAGCTTTGGAGGTGTCAAGTGTTGGAGTATGACTGTCCCAGCTCTCATGCCACTAGAAGGGAGAATGGAAATTAATGCTGGGCTGCTGGGATTGTGAAGGAAGCAGCATAACCACAGAATCAGCACCAATTTTTTTGAATGCAGGCCCAGTTTTTGCTTTGGAACAAGAACTTGGACTCACATGAATTGTGTGAGGGCTTGGCCTTGAARAATCAATGGGTGCTCAGTATCTGGCAGGATCAAGTCCATGGTGAACAAGAAACTTGGCGCAGATGTGAAACAACACTTCTTCTGCTTTCCAACCCCATGGTGTAACCACCAGACCACAGACGTCTTTCCCACTTTTTGCTGTTAAGAAGGAAGCGTCAGTTTTCAGGCTTGGAGAAATGTGGTGGACTGAGGGCAGGAAGGATCTGTCATTCATAAGAAAATGTGGGCTAGAGTTTCAAGATCTATTTAAATTTTAAATTTCCTTAATGCTGATAGAGTCCGGGGGCAGAAGAAGGTTCCGTCGCCTGTGGCTCTCACTGCAGCACGCAGCGAGATCTCTCCTCTAGCTGCCTTTTAAAGTGCCTGTAAAAACTAATGACACACTTAATTCCTTCACACTTTGGAAAACAGTGGCACCTTGCACAAGATAGAAAGCTGGGTCATTTTTGATTCTTTCTTCTTCCTCTAGCCCCAAAAGGGACCTTGAATTAATGCGCATTCCTGATTAGCATGATGATATAAATCACAGCAAGCTGCTTTCATGTTGAGATGTGAAGCCAGCRCTCCACAGTGCCCTGCAGTGCACAYAGTCTCAACAACTTGCAGTGCAATGAAACCAAAGAAAGTTGCTTCTGCTGTAGTGTGCTACACAAACTSGTGCAATTATGTCCAAGGATGTGGGAGCTTTATCTGCTTCAAACCTTTGCTCTCAGACATTATAAAGTTAATTATAAAATGTGCCAAGGGGGAGGCAAGGAGAAACCTTGTTAACCTTTTCTTTCTGTGGTTTTCCCCCCTCATTGCATTTACATTGGCCTTGAAGAACTGGGACATTTTGCAGATGGTTTAGGGTCTATAAATTCTTATTTAAATCATCACGAGCCAAGTATAACAGGTAGCAGTCCAGACTTCTCTAGAAAGGACAAACCCCAGCTAAGCATGTAAATAATACTCCAGTGCTTTTTAGCATATAAATACATACACTGAGCCAGGTACCCTGGAAGGTTTATTCACATTTTCCTATTGTTGCTCTGTAAAGTGCAGTGGGTATGCACCGTATGACTCTGCAATATTTTTTTWAAATGCTACTTCTCAGTGAATAGCGCAAAGTAACAGGCTAAAGGAAGATGATAATTCCTTCACTGCTCCACTGTCAGAAGGTGCTCATCTCAGGTGGCTGATAAAGACAACCAAGGCGCCGGCAATCTGTCTATAGCCACCAGCAGCCTCAAATGGCAAAGTCCAAATAGGCTGTCGCCAATCATGAAAAAGCAAGAGGAAATTACCTGCTTGAGATCAGGTTGGCGTAAGAAATGAGGTGATCGAGGAGGGCAATGTTACGTTTTCTTTACTAATGGTGAAGAGTGTGGCAACAATACAGTACGTTGCACAGCAGGAAAGTATTGTTTTGTGCTGAATTGAGAGAAACAGGGTACTCATTGCTGCACATTATAGCCGGGAGACGTCCTTAGACAGGSACTGATGACACCATTTACTTGTTTGGGCAAAACGTATCATCCCTGGCCCCAGTGTCCCTGTGGGGAAGATAATGCTATCTTCCTTTGGCCATGTGATGAGAGTTAATGAATAAAGGCTCTGTACGTTGTATTTCTGATGAAGAATCCTCTGCACATATTAACTGCTTTTATTTAAGAGTGAAAGAAATAGAATCTGCACCTTATATTTGGTTTTGGTTTTTTTTTTTTTCCCCCAGAGAAACTCAAGAATCCTTTCCAGGTTTGATTTTTTTTATAGCTTTTTTATATCTTTTTTCTGTCCCCACCTGCCAACTCTGCATCATGGTCCATCTGTTGGTGAGTCAAAGAGTGTAAATGTATATAGCTCCCTCCAGAGTTTCCCAGTGAGATTCAATGAAGTTCTTGCCATGAGGGACGCCTAGCTCTTCTCCCACAAGCTCCCCAAAACAGGGATTTATTATTCAGTTCCATCTATTCTTGGCTGAGACGTGACAAAAGAAGCTGTAGATTGGAAGTCATTCACAGGCACTGAGAAAGATGTTGTCTGTGCCTTTAAACTCTATCCTGATGCAGAACAACATYTTACAGGTGACCATGCATCGCAGTTGAAACTACCTGGATGAAAACAGAGTCTGAATGTTAAGAAAGATCTTTTTTAATATTGTACTTTCACTAAYACTTTTGCAGTAGTCTTGTGCCTAAACATATAGGCTATCCTAGAAAGCTGTTAGGGCATACTAATTCCCATAGTCCCATAAAATACATCCCTGAAACTGAACTAGAGTGCAAGTGGTTCTACAGCGTAAACATTAGCTGTAAATGCACACACTCAGCACTTTCAGGTCGCCCAGTACTTTCAGCTCTGCAAACATTATATCCCTTGGTATTACCTCTTAGAGACTGAACTTCAGAAGCAGAGTTGCTATGGCTTATGGAYGTGGCTTTCTGGGGACCCTCAGAGGACCCTCAGTATCTACTCAGAGGATCCCTTTCTTCAGACAAACAGTATTTTCAGAGCTGTTGGCTTATTAATCTTTGGTTTCCTGGCCTGCTGCCTTCATGTGTGGTTGCCTATCCTTGCTAGTCTGGCAAGGGGAAGAGAAAATATTTGGCCTTCGAGGGCTAGGCAACTCATTGCCCTGTACTGCTGACAAGACTGCATGATTCTGAGTTCAAATATTCTGTACCTGTTTTGCACAGGAATTAATATTACACAAGGTGCCAGGCAAGTGAAGCATAGCTAATGTAAAAACACCTTGGTCTGGTTCCCAGTTACCCTGCAGCTGTGTTAGTATTTACAGCACCGCGAGTAAAGGGCTCCTGAATCATCATAGGAACAACTTATATTCACTTTGCGTACAACAGGCTACATAGTTCTGCTGGAATTACAGGCTATTTGCAATCATTTGTCTCCCTCCACGTGCTTTGCCCAGCAGGTATTCTGCAATTATTTGATAATAAAAATTATAGGCATTTTTACATTGCTGGTCCTCTGCAGGAGCTGAAGATTACCCAGCAATTTTTACACAAGTTGAGAATTTAAGCCTGATGTCCTGGCAGACTTCCAGGTTGGAAGACTCGATCGCCTGTCTAAATCCTCCCGGTATTTCTAACAGGCTGTGGCACTCTTCTCATCCTCCCGGGGCGGCGCGCTGCGAAACAGCTGCATTGCTGTGCTCAGGCAGCTCTGCAACACAATGGTGGCAGGAGGCATTCTTCCAAAGAAAAAGTGCTTATGAGTTGGTTACTTTGATAAGGTCCCTTGGGAGCTGCAGGGATGAAAGAGGCCATATGAATGAAATCTATCGCTACGCCCCGTTAGTCTGATGTATGATAAAAGCTCATGATAGTTTACATACGATTATTAAAATTTTCAAACACCTGTGTAAAAGCTACTCTGGTTTGGTTTTATTCCCTCCCTCAAACAAATGCTCTTAAAATACTCCAAAAGAAATGAAGGAGATTAGCATTAGAGGTTGGAAGTGTCATACGAGAAGTGCATAGCCAAAATCAAAGTTTGTTACTGGTAGAAGATTACCTGTACCATCATTTTTCTGGGTTTCAGTTGACTATGTCTGAAAAGAATATGTCCTGCTTTGTAAGGGTAGCTTCTTGCAAAACTATTCCTTTCTCTCTAGCATCATTATAAAGGACAACTTTTTTGCCTATGCATTTGGTAATTTATGTATTTGTAAATATAATAAAACCACAGTGGTTTGGACATTTACCGAGAATGACTGGTTTGGGGAATTTGAGAAACAAAAAGAGATAAAAACATCAGCTAGAAAAAGGAGTGCCTGCATTACAAATGGACTTTGTTATTTTTATCTTGGCAAATATCATTAAACTTTAATTCTTTATGCACCCATGACAGATAAGTTTGTCCCACTTCGCATTAAAGATGTTATGCGTTATTTCTGACAAAGTAATAAACCCACTGCACTGAGACCTCACCACAGCGCGCTGAAGCCTCTGCTCAGCAAAGATGTGACTGCAGAATCAGGCCCTGACTTCTCCTCATTGCAACCAACGCGATTACTGCTGTGAACTTGAAGACTAGCTTTTTTTCCCCCTAAAGTTTCCCTTTACGCAATGAAACAGCCAGTTTCACTAGGAAAAGTGAGTTTGCAAGGTCCTGGGGTTCTGCTGGGGGCATACGTGYATTTTGATTTCTTTGCCTCATTTGCAAAAACCGAACCTAGTTTTTCAGTCCAGAAAAAGGCACTAAACCTCAACCTTTAGTGCCAACACCGGCATGAGTGTTAGACTACCAGAGTCACGGCACGGCYTCTTCCCCTCACCGCTTCCAAAGGCGACCCACTCCCCGCATTATCGGACACGCATCGTTTTACTGTCTTTCAAGGGCAGTGAACAGACCGGCTTCTCCTTCAGCCAACACCTTGTTTCCAGTTCATTGCTAATCATCCATACAGACAAGGAGAAGCGTTGTTTTGTCCTMGAAACATCTAAGTTCAGATTTGCGCTTAGCTTCGTGCCAAGGGCCAACTATAAGCCCTTTATCAATCGCAGCTCTGTCCCGCGGCCTCGTTTGGGTAATGGGAAGGGAACTGCCTGGCATGAGCGCAAGGGCCCTGGGCGGGCGCCCCTGAGGTGGGTACTTCAAAGGGCCCTGTATTKTTGCAGCGTGGGATGTTGAGAGGGTTTCTAAGGGCTTCAGGCCCCCTTCTCGTGATGACCCTGGCAGCCAAGGTTGAAGATAAAGGAGGGCTGTTGGGGCTGAGGGATCCTCGGCCCGCAGCRGGCAGGAGGGCCAGGCCGTGGGGACGCGGGGATGATCCCCTCACAGCACCCCACTGAGGCGCTGGCCCAAGCCCCCACAGCGGCCTCCGAGACCTCGGGGGTGCCGGGGCAGCCCCACCRCCACGGGTGGGGGTGAGGCAGGGGTGACACCCGCCTTGGCCCACTGCAGGGCCCCCTGAGGCACAGAGCAGCACGCTGCAACCATGGCGGCCCATGGCCAGGGCGGCCGTCGGGGCTGATCCCTGAGGGAGAAGAGCCCGTCCCTGAGGGGAAAGTGCCGGTCCCTGAGGGGAAAGTGGCGGTCCCCGAGGCGGGGGTGGCGGTCCCCGAGGCGGGGGTGGCGGTGCCGGCCGGGGGTGCCGGTGCCGGTCGGCCGGCGGCGGCGCGGCGGGGCAGCCCTCCTCCTCCCCCGCGTGTGCGATGCGCGGCCGCATGTGGGGCGCAGGCGGCGGAGTCTCCACCTCTTCTGGCAACTTGAACCTGTGGCTGCCAAGCTCCATTAAAGCTATCAGCAGTCGGGGGGACGCGCTCCACAGCGAAGGCGGGGTGGGTTGTGGTGTTTTATTTTAAAATATATATATATTTTTTTTTCTCCCTTCGCAAGGCTTGGGGCTGAGCGGGACGAGTGCTCCGGAGCCTGCCCCGCCGCACTCAGCCCCGCCGGCGGGCTGAAGCCGGGGTCCCGCCGCCGCGGGCACCGGAGCGCCGAAGGCGGCCCATGGCTGCGCCGCCGGGCGCCGCGCCCCGCTGAGCTCCGCGGGCACCGGCGGCGATCGCGCCTCTCCTGCCGCCGGCTCGGCGAGGAAACAGAGCGGCCACCATGGTCCGGTGCTGGTGGCTCGCAGGGCTGCTCGTAGGTAGGTGCCACCGGCGGCCGCTGCCATTCTGAGGCGGGTGGAGGGGAGGGGGAGCGGGTGCCGGAGTCGGGGTCGTCCTTTCGGGCCACCTTCCTCTACCCCCGGGCGCTGCGAAGGGGCAGGAGGGGACAGGGGATTGCTAGGAGGGTGCAAGGAATTAGAGTGCAAGGGGATTGTATGGAGAGTGCAAAGAAATAGTGTGCAAGGAGGGTGCAAGGAGTGTGCAAGGAGAGCGCAACGAAGTGGCAAGGAGGATGCAAGAAAGCTGTAMGGAGAGTGCAAGGAGATTGCGAAGAGGGTGCAAAGAAATGGCAAGGAGGGTGCGAAGAGGGTGCGAGAAGATCGCAAGAAGGGCGAAAGGAAGTTGCAAGGCGGGTCTGCGTGGGGCCCGCTCTGGGACGGGGGTCCCGGGGGTGCCCCCGCTGCCCCGGGCCGTGCTGGCGGCGGGGCAGGAGGCACCAGGCGCCCGGAGCCCCGCTCGCTCGCTCCCTGCCCGCCTCYCCCCTCGGATGCCCGCCCGGCCCGGTGAGGGTTTCTCCGCCGTGCGCACCCGGGGTGTCCGGCCGGAGCGTCCGCCCAGAAGCCAGGGCAGCGTCCCCGGGCGTGCCCCGCACCATCTAYCGCCGTTTGCCTGGGGAGGGCACGGGCGAGGAGAGCCCCGGAGGGACCCCGGAGCCCCGGGGATGCTGCCGAGCTGTGGGGCTGGGAGGGGGGACAGCCCCCCCCGCCGAGSGGCTGCCCTGAAGCCTTTCCCGTCCCCCCCTCTGAGCGGCGTGTGGGGATGCCAGAAGGGCTGGAGGTCCGGTGCTGAGCTGCTCAGGGCGGTGCTGGGCTGGGGCTCAGCCTCCGCCTCCCACCCGAGGCTCCCAGAGTGGTGGGGGTCGCTGCCTCCCCCCCGCGAAACCCTGTCGGGCTTCCCCTGTGCCATTGCAGCTTGCTCCTGTCCGGAGCGCAGAGCACGGTGAATGCTTGAGCTGAGTTTCGATCCAGGAAGGGCTCAGAGGTGATTTTCGGTGGTGTTTCACTCGGAATTGGGAATTATCCCTGGGAGGATCCAGCACCTGCCCCATCAAGGAACAACTTCACAAGTAGTCTCCTGCTCCAGGGACATGCCACTGAGCCCCAGCTGTGCAGACAGACCCTCAGAGCAGCGCAGGCTGCATCTTTGCAGCTCCCTTTCAGAAAGGCATCTTTCAACCCCACAGTTCTTGGAGCAGTTTCAGAAGAAAAGGTTCTGGCTTAAGAGACCATATGGGAGAACAAAGACAACTGTGCTGTGAAAAAAGGCAAAATGATTTCTGTTTATGACAAGGAGCAGAGCCTGAGGGAGGCTCCTCCATCCTTGGACAGAGTGTTTTCCTAGGAAATGCAAGGGAGACCCTTGGTTGAGACTCTGCACCCCTGAACAGAAGGGGCAGGTGAAAGGAAGGGTGGGAGGGTACCCCTGAGGTCCCTGGACACTGGAAATCCAGACACGTGGGTTTCCTGCTGCTAGCTTCCTTTTTACCACTTCGTTTACTCCTCTGTGGTTTTGGGCAGCAAAATATCACACTGACTTGCCTCTCCAGCTCAGGGCTTAGTTTAGTGATCATTCCAAAAGAATCGTGTAGTGACAGCTATTGGACATTATTTGTATTAAGTGTAAAGGACCAGACTACAGAAAGAAATCTCTAAGCAAGGTACTTCTACAGGGTTACTTTTCTGTTCTCCTCATGTGGGCTCTTTGTCATGTGTTGTTCCTCAAAGATAAGGCTTAACAGGTTAAGAAATATATATATTTTCCTTCCCTATATGTTTTATTAGCTCAAGCTGCTCTCCTCAGAGAACTGTTATACTGCATTATGTGAGATTCATGGAATCATAGAACGGTTTGGGTTGGAAGGGACCTTAAGGATCATCTAGTTCCACCCCCTCCTGCCACGGGCAGGGACACCTTCCACTAGACCAGGTCGCTCAAAACCCCATCCAACCTGGCCTTGAACACYTCCAGGGATGGGGCATCCACAACTGTTCTGGGCAACCTGTGCCAGTGCCTCACCACCCTCAGAGTGAGATTATTCACTTAAGTCTAATTAGAATACTTCTTTCTTAAATCTTCATACAATTCATTTTAGTTCAGTCTAATTTAAACCCTGTGCTTGTTCTATCTGATGTCAGTGAGAGGATTTCCATTGATTCCAGTAAGAACAGAAGCTGGACCTTAAAACATATATTTAAATAGCTAAGTCAGATCCAGAACTCATTAAAATCAAAGCAAGGTTTGCCAGTGACTGCACTGTGAGCAAGGCTGGCATTCTGTATTTTGCATAAAACTAAACATCAGCATGAGCATGACACCAGTGCATAATTAGTTGAAAAAGTACTTAAGTTAGGTAACTGAATCTGATTTTGGAGTCTCCTCCAGCAAAGAATCACTCATTCCTGGAAATGTCCCCAGAGACTTGCTGAGTTTTACCTAAGCTTTCATTAAAGTCTTTACATTCCARTTACACCACGCTGATATTTTTCATGTGTAGCTTCTCCTACATGGCTTTAACATAATAGATCTATTCTTGCTTTCAATGTTTATTTTTAAGTTTGAAAATTACAGTRTTGGGGTAAGATAAGATCAGCAGTTGCATTCAATTATGAGATTAGGAAGAGAATCCCATAAATGATAGCAGTATGTGTGTGTGTGTATTTACACATGCATCTATATGTACTTACTATTCAATTAACATCATTATCTTTGGTTCAAATATGTGTTTGGGCAATGTGYATTTAGCTAATTTATTTTGACCAAGTTGGTTGTTTTTATTCTTCATTTCTCAAGCGGGCCAAAAAATCAACAACTAATGTATTATGCYGGATCGTGTGATATAACTCTATTTGTTCTTTCCATAATTATAGGTTAGCCATGTTTCTAAGTATATGGATATAGATAAAAACAGGGCTGAGATGTAAAAAAAGCACAAGTGAAAAAAATATCGTGTGGTTTCTATATTTTCCCCACAAGCACAAATTGTTGAGTAAGGAGATTTTCAAAAGCCAGAAATTGCTATGAAGAAAACCAAAGCTGGAATCCAATGCTAGGGGAGGCTGCATCTGGCAGAACAAAGTTTGGAAAGAGATTTTGCTTTCAATGGGATCCTGTCTTTCCCCACAACATAGCATATGTCATCTATAAAGACAACGCTTTCATGCATGAGACACAATCACTGCTAAAAATCAACCTGAAAATTAGGAAGCACCTATAAAATGCTGTTATGCAGTTCCTTTGGTTTTCTTATTTATTTGCCGAGGAAGATAAAGCTATGAAAAAAGATAATTCCTAACTTCATGATTTTAAGATGGTACATCTCAGATATAACAATACCAAGAAACTGASAGTGAGAATGTGAGAATTTTAATGTGTAACCCTTCTTCTGTAGGCTAAGAGTGCTGCCAGAAACTGAAAATATGATTCATAGAACAGCTCCTTCTCTACCTACTTTAAATTGTGTAAGATCTGAGGGGTTAGTAATCTGCAATCTTTTTTTTTTATTTAAGGAGTTAAAAGGTCTCATGCTCTAAAATGCAAAATTAGGAAAGTTCTGTTTCTATGTATTAGGAAAGAAACTGATGTCTATTTGAAGTGCCAAAGCTTCCGAGTGTTAAGTGATAAGAGGGTTGAAATCTGTCATTATTTTTGAGTTTTAGCAGGGTGATGGTGTGATAATCATGTCTTTCATACTGATGTTTTCTCATTTTCAGTGAATAGCTCATTAAACCATCACAGTTTGAATTCAGCTGAAACTGAGAATGCTGCAATGAAGCTCAGCTCCTGTGGCACTGTTAGATAGACATTTGGATCAGTGCAACAACAACTCTCGACTTAGAACTGGTGTGATGGTACATAAATCAGCAGGAGAAGTCTCACCACTGAGTGTTTGAAGAGATTTGCTTGAGTTCAGTTTTTAAAATAATGCTTTAAACTTGAGGGTATCCCTTCGGTCGATCACTGAAAARGTCCCCTATGGTTTATACTGGATTAATAGGAAACACTGACAAAAGTGTGACATTTTGTCCTTGTCCAAGTCAAAGACAGAGATCCTTGGAAGCGGGCTTTCAGCCCGTACTCTGAGATCGATGTGTACATCAGGCTCCCCACTGAGACAATTGGATTCACCTTGTTCACACTCTTACCAAATCCACAAGTGCTGGACAGTGGCAGGTTATGGCTTTTAAGCGTCTCTTCTCCCCTGTTGATACAAAACCACCATGACACGTTATTTTTAAAGCTTTTCAGAGAAGCTTTTTCAGAGAAATAAATCGTTTTTCCCAGTTAGACTCCCTCGAAAAGATGGATGAAAATATAAATGACCGCAAAGTTTTGCTGCAGAAAAGCTCCTAAGTTTTGTTAGTTTTGAATAGCGCGAGTCCCGTTATTAGATTATGCAGCGCGTAGGTTGAATGTCAGCTTTGATTTTAGCATCTGTCGGCAGTGTTTAAGAGAACTGGAACACATCAAAACTTGGCTAATGTTGACAGGCAAAACAGTAGACTGAAATTTCAGGCTATCTAGAAACCACACCCAGACCCCAAAACACATGTTAGAAGTAACTTTAATTCTGTGCTTCAGCTGAACAAGTAACCTTTTTCTGTGGTCACTTGTGATTCTAAGTTAAACATRTGTGCGTATTTCTGGTCTGTGCTATGTATCAATTTACCACCTTTCTGCAGAGCTTTTTTTCTGAGGATACCTTCCGCTATGACTGCTTTTGAATGCCCTTCTCATCCTTGGCTTCACAGGAGCCAAGTAGCCTCAGACTAYTAGATCCTATTAGATCCTATTTTTATTACTATAAACGGTATCCTTGCAAGAGTGCCAAGAATCCTGTTGTGTTAGGTGCTAAATAAGGAGAGAACAAAAGGATCGKTCTTGCTTTAGTGGGTTTATAGTTTAATTTCCTAGACTTAGATTTTCAATAGTGAGTACTTGACATTGCAGGGACCTACTGGGATTCCCAACAGTGTCCAGCAGTTTAGTACCTATTGCAGTCGCTTATGTTTTTACGCACCTAAATGCCTTTGTGCATCTGGCCCATATTTCTAGTCCCATGGAGGCCAGGCAGTGATTTTGATGAGCAGGACGGYGAACAATGTGCTTACACAGGAGAGCAGCTGTCTCCCGTGGGAGCAGGGAACTGGGATGGCTTCATGGCAGTGGGAGGCTGAAAGGCCACTCAGAGTATCCCGCCAGCTCCCTGCCAAGAGCGGGTTATTCCCTGCTGTACTAATGCTTTGTTCAATCCCTCAAAATCCTGCCAAGCAAGTGGACTTGCGCTGCCTACTAGATTGTGCCTCAAGAAGTTTACCCTGATATACAAAACACATTTTTTCCTCTCTTCATTCACTCCCAACAGAACCTCTTTATTCACTGCGAGGAATTCCTTCCCTTCCTTGGTGTTTATGCTTTGTGAATATTTATAGGCTGTTATCATGTCCATCTTGCCCCAGCCGTCACTCAGCCAGGCTACATATACTCTGTTCTTTTAATCTTGCTTTGTAACCCAATCCCTCCCACTGCCTAATCATTTTTTGTTGTTCTGTTCTCAACTCCGGCCAGTTCCAGTTGCTCATTTTGCTTTGGGTAAACGCTATATTTATGTTAATATTATGTGGTGGGTGGTCTTCTCTACGCTCAGTGGTCCATGTGAGTGATTTAGAYGTTCGAAATGAGGTTGGCATTTTATAGCCAAGCCATGGCCTGATTACTGCTTCCGCTCTTCAAAGCACTCCGAGAAGAAATATGCTTAGCCATCACTATTAAAAATGGCCACGATAGCCACTAATAAAGTGTTGTGCAGGGGTTTGAGGGAATTGCCAAAATTGCATGGGTGCTCTATACATTCGAAATGATGGTGTGCCATTAATTTTAAAACCATGTGCTGTATTTTCTAATGAGTTTCCACCTCAYCTAAATTAAGGAAGATAGATGTAATATTTCCCATTTGGTAGGAATATGAATTCCAGTTAGAATTTAACTGAGTCACGATTGTACCTCCGGGGTATTGTTCAGCCTTGGACTGAGTTGGTTTGCTTTTGTTTTTGAAAATAAATGCTTTCCCCCATGTATTCTCACCAATCTCTCACCATCTAGGTACCCAAGGGATCAGAGATCATCTCACTATGGTCTCACCTATCTCACCAAAATAAAATTTAAACTTTCACCGGTGTTCAAGGAAAAAAGCTCTAGCATCGCCCTTCTTTCCTTCAGTTTCTTTTGCTTTTTGGTTGTATATTTCTCTGTGCCAACTTCTACGGCAGTACTGATCGAGTTTAACACAGGTCACGATGCGTTAGAGTAGCCTGAACCCCTTTGCTTTTTTCAGTGCTTGCCGATGCCGAAAAAAGGAGGCACGTAGCAATTATCCTATTAGCTCTCACCTCTCCTGATTAACCATCCCTCTCCCTCCAGACTCTGTCCTGTAGGTTTGTGTGGAGGTAGWGAATTGTTGCAGGGGAGCCCGGTGGTTTGTCTGGTTTTGGCCCACAGCAAGACCCCGTTCTTGGCACTCGTCTGCTCTCCTGGACCCCCCGGCTGGGCTGCCCGGCGCGGGGCTGGCAGCAGGACAGGGCTCTGAGCTACGGGCCGACTGCCGCTGAGCTGACCACAATGGTTGGGCCAACTGGGRCCCTCGGGCTATATGGAATTGCTCAGCTGTTCTCCAGTAAATCTTTTGACATTGACCAATTTAGCTGTGGAAAAAGCGAACGACTTCTCTTTCTGAGCCTGCGCAATATCTTCTGGGAGGTGGGAGGGAGAAACACRAAGTGAAATGGCTCCTGTATCTGTCAGGACAGCAAGTATGTGGTGAGTAAAGCTCTGTTGTGTAATTGAAAAGKGTAGCGTTTTGATTAACGTTAACTGTAGGACATCTCTTGGGGAGATGTACTCACGTCCACCTCTAGTGCTTTTATTTGTCACCACAAGTCCTCTATGCCAACTCTTCCATGTCTTGCTGAGTCCCTCCATTTGGGAATACCCCATATCCCGTTTCTCCTTTGTATCCCTTCATTCTCAGGATGGAGTGGTTACTGTTTATGGGGATGGGCATTTGCTGAATAAGGTGCTGAYGCTGTGTCGGTACGGTCATGGGATCTTTCCTGTTTATGGACTCCAACGAAACTGGGCCCAAGCCCCACAGTCCCATTTACAGTGTTAGGCCTGGTTTTATTGCTTGAGGTAAATGGCTAGAGAGGGCAATTTTAAGAAGCCATTTTATTTAAACGTAGTTTATACTGAAGAAGATCTTTGYGGTGCAGGAGAGAATACCTTCTCCCTTCTCCCCTTCCCTACCACAGATCCCATCTGTCTTGTCATCTRTCACTGGACATGACACTTATAGGAGAAATAAATGATTTTGTGATTCCAAGAGCAAACTATTTACTTCTTTAGTGTCTTAAAAACCTCCAGTCAACTCACCACAAGTGCTTCACTATTTTAATTGTGGACATGAGACAAATTAGGCAATGATCACAGCCTCAGAATAAAGCTAGGCTAAAAGCCATAGCATACAGTGTCTGAACCTGTTTGCCAATGTGTTGAAAGTATGTGGTGAAAGCATGTTTTGAAAATTTCTCTAAAATCCTGAGCTGCTGGGGAATTTTGAGTCAGCTGAATTCYCTCTTAGGATCTGCAGAATTTCATATATGATTATGCTGGGTTACGCACAGGAAACTCAAGGTGATGCTCTCTACCTGTGATAGCTAACATGTAATACATGTATTGTGCCATCCTTGAAAGAATAACTGAGAAACATCTARTGAATTCGAAGCATTTTACAAATAGCATGAACTAAGCATCAGACTGGTGAAACAGCTATATGTAATTATACCCGTTTTACAGACAAATAAGAGAAGGGATGAATAATAGAAATAATACTTTTCCAGAAGCCAAACAGTACTCCAGTGAAAGCGCTGGCATCCTCCCTCAACCACTTGACCACATTCTGGCTTCAATTCAGGGAGGCATTACTAATCAGGAAAAATGCTCATGCACTGGCTTAATTTCAAGCACATGCTTAAGTTTCACTGAAACCAATTAGACTTAAGCATGTGCTTAAGTCCTGTCCTGAACTGGGTTCAGTTTGCAGATAGGCGAAACGCAAAGTTCTGCTGTGATACAGTTTTCCACCCCCAGTGGGTTATATTTAAGTTTTATAACTTTATAATATTATAATATAAAATGTATCTCTTCCCACAGAACTGTTCTCTTGGGAATGCCTTATTCTGAGYGAATTAAAAGCACCACTAACTTAATCTCCACGCAAATGCAAGAAAAATTGATTTGCTAAATACAAACATTTTCTTTGCTTTTAAAAGAATGCTTATTCCTTTAGTGGCTAACCCAAAATCCATTCTGCGTGCTCTCAGGAGAGAAAAATGCTAAAGAAATACTATTTTGTTCTGTCAGTGAAGTCTGTGTGGATAAGTATAATTCACTTATGCAGAATATATTGATATATTTCTTATTGTCCATTTCATTCCAGTCTGAACATTCCTCAGAAAATATCAAAGGTTTTATGTAATCTCTAAATGAAGAAATGTGTAATGCTCCATGACTTCAGGCACTGATCTTATCCCTGTGAATGGGTGACTAACTGAAACATTAGAATTATAAATGGGAATAATAAATTCTGGCCATAGGAGGCAATAACATGTAACAGATTAAGCAATCTAGCACTGGAGAAGAGTTGATCTACAGTAACTAATTTGGTGCAAACTGTAATGTATGCATTTTCTCCTCCATTTATAAAGAAACACATGTGTGACT
Organism: Oceanodroma leucorhoa; assembly: GCA_030449065.1. Taxonomy (NCBI): domain Eukaryota; kingdom Metazoa; phylum Chordata; class Aves; order Procellariiformes; genus Oceanodroma; species Oceanodroma leucorhoa. The sequence continues at coordinate 1,958,984 of JASVER010000063.1, forward strand.
CAACTTYGCTTTTTTCCAAAGTCAATCTGCTTAGAGGAACACAAACAAGATTTGTTTCCAGCAAGGCATATTACTGGTTGGTATTTTTTTCCTTTAAGTGAGAAGTGGTCTGAATCTGGAGCATACGGCAGTTAGGTAGCACAACCCCACTGGCAGGCTCTCATTTTCAGGCTTGGCCATTGCCTAGGAATCTTTCATCTTAACTTTACCAACAATTTGCGAAGAATGTCCAGTTCTGCCTTTCTATCATTTGATGCTGTGGGTCTGATTTTTCTGAAAGTCGCTTATACAAATAAGTGTATGGAATAGTTGGTCAGTATTCGGTACTGCTGTTGTCTCAAGGCTTGATCCAATTTCTGCTGATTCCAGTGATCAGCYGCCGTTCTGGTTACCGGCATTCCTAATTGCCTGAGTGCTTGTGCAGCCCGATTGCTCGGAGACTTTGGGCCAGTACTTTGGATGCAGCACGCACCGGAAAGCTGGAAAAAGATACTGTTTTGTCTAGCTGCTGTACTGAGGAGCTCTCTGGAAACGCTTGTGGTTAATCGATACAGACAGATGGGATAACGAGTGAGTGGAAGAGATCACAGTTGGGGATTTTTTTTAGRTTTTCCTATGAATGAGTATTTTTGTCTTGAAGATGAATTGTGAATAATTCCTTCCTCCTGCTCAAGAACTCTATTAAGCAGTTAATTTGTGTCTCTCTTAAGATGGAGAGAGGAGCTGCTCTGATGCGCTTCATCAGGGCTGAGTAACAGAGTGACATATGAGTGACAGCCACTTTATGCTGCTCTTGGAGTGGACATGTGCCCTAACTACAGATTTTAGGTGTGGGACTGAACTTTCCCAGCTTGAAAGAATATTTGGATCTGGTGGGGCTGGGCTGGAGTATTTGAGAGAGAAAAGCAGCCACAAAATTTGGACACAAGCCAATAGCTTTTGGTTTGAGGATGCATCCGGCTTGGAGTCTTGTGTACAGTTAAGTAAGACAAAATCCCTAGGAATTCCCATCATGTCAGATATTTACATTCTGGGGGCTTTTTTTTCTTCCCACAGAGTTTGATCCTGATTATAAAAATTCCCTTTTCTATTGAATGTGTCAAAATGTAGTGATTGCGTTGCCAAAGTGTCTGTGCTCTCAAACAATGTAGACTTCTAGTGTTTCTGCCAAAAGTAGCAATAAGGGTTTAGTCAAATAGTGAAGCTTCTGCTGCAATAAACACAGAGCGCAGTTAGCAAGTTGAGAATGAGGATATATTCTGTGCTGTTATTTTGGTATAGCTATAGACTACACCAACACCTCTAGAGTCTTTCTGTGGTTATGAGYAAGAGCAAATTTGACCCTTATAGTCTATTACCTCTAACACAAATACAGTTATTTTTTAGTTTACTGGATTCTGTAGAATAATGATTTCATGTTTGTTCTAAGTGTAATTCAGTTTGGACTATCCTTGTACTGAAGGCTCTCCAAAAGCTTTGCCAGTAATTAGTCCTCTTGATAGGTCAGTCAAATGAAACTTGGCATATTTTGCAAGTGAGTAAAAAAAGACACAGGAGTAAGGAGCACACAGAAGTAAATTTGCCCAAGGCCACAGAGCAAAGTCATGGCAGAACCGGGATGAGGATGCAGAGCCCCAGCTCCTAATGGGCTCTACTAACTGGGCACCCATGGGGCAGCCTGCGTGGACGCTGCAGCTGCCAAATTAAAGGTTTAACTAATAGCAATGGATTTTGTCACCCAGTATTTTCCCTTTTTCATGTGAGGACTCACAGGAACTGCTTTTTAGGAAGCACTAGTGCAAGCAATTGTGAAGGAGCTGGCTATCCCTGCTCGCCACATCCAGCCCTGAAAGATGATAAAAACAGTACAATTGTGAGTCTGCTCCAAAAAGAGCCCTTAACGCTAATAATATGTCTTTCCAGCTAGTTATGCACTCCAGCACATAGTGAGGTAACAGAAAATCCAAGGCCGGTTTCACTGGCCTTTAGGTAGGTAGGCTGCTTCTGTTATTGCTCTCCTGCTTCGCTGAGGGCTTCACTTGCCATGTATTTATTCCCGTTGTGGTAGTTTCAGGGTTTGCGTGCTTAAATCTACACAAATAYATTTCAAGGACCCTCTTACTGTGATGTGTAAAACCTTTGCAAATGGCAGTGCCATAGTGAAGTGACTCCGAATTTGTCCATCAGACACAAGTCTTAAGTTACATATTACTASATCAGTAATAAGTATCTGAGTGGAAATCTCTCTGCTTTGCCACGTGTTCGGGAGCCTCTGACTTGCACAGCAGACGTTTAATTACCAAGTTCCCATTTGACTTGGTCTAGGGCTTGTATTTGTGGCGAACTTGGATACTGAAGATTTGTAACAGGGATTTAACCCTCTGTGTGTGTGTAGGATGTGTTGATGCCAGGGATGAGAGGCTCCTGTCTCGGAATAAATTGTCTGTGGGAATCGGGGGAGCCTCCCTGGTAGACCCCAGCTGTGAATCTCACCATGAGTGTTTATATTTGTGTTATACCCTGAGCTTGTGAGCCAGGGAATTTTGCTGACATTGCTCAGCAGCTCGTMGTCTTGCCCATGGTTTGCAGCAGATCCGTCTGCGCTAGCTTCATCCGTAAACACTTCTTGTTAGGAAGATGGTTGCACTCTCCAAGCCAGGCTTGAGCCCGTCACGATCTCAGCTGTCACTTCTCTCACGTGCAGGCAGATGGTTTGGGTTTCTCTTCCCAGTGAAGGGTCTTGTTTAGGCAAATCTCCCTATAAAGATCACAGGATGGTTCAGCTTATATAGAAGTACGTATGTGGCACACAGGGACCAAGAGGAGCAGTTGTGACTCTCTATCTCGATCTCCTTGACTGAGGCACAGGGTGTGCAAATGTTTAGCATCCTCCCACTGTGGGAAGGTAATACATATATGTTAGATCTTTCTTTCCAGCTGGTAGCCAGGCTGGAAAGCAACCTGTGGCCTAACCATTGGTACGTAGTGAATAAAAGTTGGCTTGAAAATTTCCAGCACACTACTAGGCAAAGTGCAAAGTACAGCTGGAGTGAGCAAACCCTGGCTGGGCTCATAAACCCCAGACAGCCCTGGCTGGGCTGAACACCACCAGGCCGAGGGACCGGGCTCTGCCAGACGGGACAGTTGTACGATAGCAGAAAATTGGTGGGGTTTCAGGAGGAGCTTCACTGAGAACTCATTTCGTGGTGCTATAAAGAGGTAAATCCCAAGTTTCTTACTGAAGCAAACTCACGATGAGTGCAACAGAAGTTTGCTTAAGTAAAGAGTGAATAACATATAGGAATGTACGTACATATGTGTGCATGCAAAGGTCTTCAGGATTTAGCTGAGTGTTCACACGTTCCCTAAGCCAATAACATCCGTTGTTATGGGAAATGAGGTAAGTGACAGAATTACTGTCCTTATGGCAGGCGACAGGCGAGTCTAATGTTCCCATGCTGTAATTCCCTGTTTCAGTTACTGCTTCAACAATAGCTTGAGAGAGAGAGAGCATGAACAAAGAGCACTCAGTTTTATTTGAAGATTTCATCTAAAAAATAGTTGGATTCAGATGAGACTCAAGTTGGAAAACAGTAAAATAAAAAATCTGAATCCTTAACTAAGAGCTTGCTGGTTAGCTAACCCATTTGGGGACTTCATTCTCTTAACTAGCTCTTCTAGTTAATGCAGCCAAAGGATCTTTTTCGAGGCAATGGCCTTCGAAATGTTTTCTGTGTCAGTGAAGCAGTCAAGAAACGCAAGTGCCGAGGCTTGGCAGGGTGCGAGCTGTACCTGTGGGTGCCTGGCAGACCCCCGCAGCCCCGGCACCGCAGCTCTCCGCAGGCACAGCCCCGGGGGATTTGCTGGGGCCCTAACCCTCAACAGTCGGTGCCGGCCTCAGGGACTCCCCCCTGCCGCACCGCGGAGCCCCGGCGCAGGGCCGCTGCCTTGCGGGAGCGCAGCTCCGCGGCTGCCGGGGAGGGAGATCCGCGGCGCGGAGAAACCTGCTGCCTTGGGGGGGGTGGGGTGGGTGTGTGCGTGTGTGTGGAGCGGGCGCAACCTCCGCGGTGCTGACGGCCTCCCCCCCTCCTCTCTCCATCTCCCCCCCCCCCCCGCGCAGCCTGCGCGGCCGCGGAGCCGCCGCTGCGCTGGGAGCCGCGGTGCCGGCAGCAGCTCCGCCACCTGCAGGACGGCGCCAGGATCGCGGCGCGGCTGCCGCCCCGCCTGGAGGGGCGATGGGTCTCCACCGGGTAAGGCACCCCCCGCCCCCGGGAACGCACCCCAGAGCCCCGGGCGAACCCCTCCGCACTGCTCCTGCCCGCCCCCGCCGCTCCCCCCGCCTTGGCGGCCCAGAGAAAGCCGATAGCTGAGCAACAAAAAGAAAGYCTGTCCGCCTCTCCCCCCTCCCCAAGCACCCACCCCCGGCTGGAGGGAGGCCTGAGGTCCCCCCTGCCCCCTCCGAGCACCCTTAGAGCCTCTTGCCTCTCTTCCCCATCAGGGTGCAGCTGATGAGCACACCCGGCTCAGATGGGCAGAGCAGCCTGCACCCCCCCCTGCCCCCGGCACTCCCCCCTGGGGAGGTGGCACAATGCAAGRTCCTCTCTCCGGCTCCGTCACATTTTGGTAGCAGATGCCCAGATCTTAAAATCACCAACGGTAGCCACCGGGTGTGGGAGGCTCCTGCCCACGATGCTGCTCCCACCCATGCTCACCCCTCTCCTCCYGCACCCCGGGTGCCCCTGGGGGGGGGGATTTCACCCTGTACACCCCCGGCCGTGCGCCGTGGGMGGCTCAGGACTGCCTTCCTCCCCAGGTGCGAGGTGCGGCCGGGACCTGAGTTCCTCACCCGATCCTACCTCTTCTACGCCAACCGCCTCTTCAAGGCTTACCAGTTCTACTACTGGGACCCCTCCTGCCGCGACCCCTCCTACTCCCTGGTCATCAAGGGCAAGCTTCGCCTGCGCCAGGCCTCCTGGATCACCCGCGGGGCCACCGAGGCCGACTACCACCTCCACAAAGTTGGCATCGTCTTCCACAGCCAGAAAGCCATGCGGGAGGTGGCCGCCTGGATCAACCAGACCTCCGGCGAGGGCTGCAGCGGGTTCCTGCCCCCGGGGCGCACCTGGGCTCCCGGAGCCCTCTATGAACTGCTGAGCGCCAAGACCGAGCGTGACTGCACTGCTGCCTTGGGCTTCGCCATGCACGAGCTGAGCCTGGTGCGGGTGGAGAAGCATTACCAGCCCTTGCTGCAGCCGCAGCAGAGCGGGAGCCGGCTGGTGGAGGAGCTGTACCTCGGGGACATTCACACGGAGTGGGTCGAGAGGCTCCACTACCGACCGACCGGTTATCAGCGACCTATGCAGAGCGCTGTGGTAAGGAGGATGTYTTTACGCGGTTCCCCTCATCGGTTCACGGGCTTTGCCAAGCATGTGGTACTTCCTTACTGTTAAATACCGCCTGCCTGCACTTAGCCCCCTTCTGTCCTAAGGACATGCGGATGCGGAGGCGCGGGGCTGGAGGTGCRGGTTCCCAGGGGGTTCCTCGGGTGCTCTGCGGCACGTGGGGCTCACTCTCTCCCTTACCGAGAGAGCGGGACGGGGTGGGTGAAAGCTCAGCAAAACCAGCATCAGAAACAGGCCTGCGTTGGCGTGGGCCCGGAGTTAATGGCTTTGCTTCGGCTCTGTGTTTTCCTAGGAAATGCAGTTTCCTAGTTGCCYGCACCAAAGTCAGTGAAAGCTTCGGGCTGCACGTCATTAGAGGCTGCCTGCTCTGTCGTTTGTCTTCCTCCCCTCTCCTTCGCTCTCTCGTGTCCTTCAGGTTGAGAGAGGAACGAGGAAGCAACATCTGCCATTAAATCATTACTCCTTGGTGTAATGCCATTAGAAGAGGAAGTTGCCCTGAATACAAATACATTATTACACAGGAATCAAACTTTCACTTTGATGTAAATAAAACCAAGGAGACTTGGTTGCATTTTATTTTATTTTATTTTATTTTATTTTATTTTGCAGCAGGATAGTTTATTTCCAGGAAAGCACATTTCTATCTGAACCATAGCTAATCAATTCAGAAATGACTGAGCAGTGAGATGGGGTGAAAAAACTTCCCTGAACTTTACCAGATAGAATTGAATTAACTGAAAAAAAGTTATTTTGGGGGGCAACATTTCCCCACACCCTGAACTACGCCAACTGAACTCTGAAAAGCACAGAGCAACACCCCTCTCCCCCTCAAAAGTAACATTCTCAAATTGGTTAAACTTGTGTTATCTTGAGCCAAAACCGTATATATGAGCAAAACCAGATGGTAAACATAAACACTTTTAAAAGTTAATTTAAAACTAAACCTAAAGATACTGAAATTCACTCTCTGAATATAGCACTGTAATTAATCAGCTAACAGCTCTCCAATGGACCAGCACATGATGTCACCACTTGGCGATAATTAGAAGCTGCCATACATTAGAAATAACTTCACACGACTGGTTTAAGCAAGTAAGAATTTTGGCTCCATGTCTATAGTGATAATTTTATTGGGCACAGGATTTTTCTTTTTTTTTTTTTCCTGAACTAACATCCATTTGCTTGTGCTAGTGAGGGTTACACAGCTATGTTAGGAATTATTTTTTAACCCTCTTTATGAAATATCACTCTTTTTCCCTTAAATTTATATCTGTTGTAAAGAAACCCATTCTCCCCAAATTAACTTTCATTATCAAAGAATTTCCTGTCTAAGGAGAGCATATATATTTGCCAACTTCTGGGATTATTTAGCCATAATGTACTGTGTACTGTCAGCACTCATTAACGTGACAGTAGCAGTAAAGCAAGCTGAAAATGACTAAATTACAGTAGGCTCCAATCAACTTGCATGTAAATTACCCACCCTACAGTTAACTGCCGAGTTATTTAACCTTGTTGCCTACGACAGTTCAGTAAAGATTAGCTTGTGTTCTAGAAAATGATACAATGTTCAAGCCCTGGTTATTTAAAAATAAATCAGTTGTGATATATGAAGTATAAGAAAAAGTTCCAAGCTGCACAAAAAAACCTGCTGGCATTGGGTGGGCCGCAGGACTGGTTTGACTCAGAGCTCTGCGCGACGCACAGGCAGAGAAGCAAAGGTCAGGTCCGCGTTTTGCAGCAGGTCCTTTTCTGCTCCGTCTCCGGTGCAATGCCCGATGCGGCTGCTTTGCAAACCCCCTGCCTCCCCCCCGACCCGCCTCACCTGCGCCCGGACGGCGACCTGCAAGGGCAGCCGCAGATGCGGGAGCGYGGGCAGGGGCTCCGTGCGGCCGCGGGGGGAAGGGGGAAGCAGAACGTGCCGTGCTTTTGGCTGTCCCGGAGAGGCTGCCGTCAGCGTGGTGTCGTACAGCCACGGAAGCCTGCCCGCGGKAAGGTTTCACAGGCTTTTTGATTGCCGAAAAGACTGCATTGTTTTTKCTGAATCGGTGCAGAAATGCCGTGGTGTAGCTGACATCTCCCAGCACCCTCATCGTCACCCGCGGGTACGYGCAGCAGCTTGCGGTGGAAAACGTGGGGGAAGAAGCGGGGTGGCCCGAGGGAGCGTTCCCTGCCCTTCGCAGCCCCGGGGCAGGGCAGGGCGCAGCCTCAGGGCACAGACCCCTCCGTCCCTCCTGGTGTACGGGAATAGCAAAGAGCCAGGGCAGCGCTTTATCTCACTTAATCTGCTTGAACGTCTCGGGCCAAGTTCATTGCAGTTGAACACCCTGGTGCAGGAGAGGGGAGTTTCAGCTYTTAAAATAGTCTGAAAGGGTTTTTTGCCCGTCAGTTTACAAAAACGTTGTTTTTTGTCTTCTGCAGCACCACGTGCATCCTTGCCCGGCCTGCGGTATCATATACAGAGCTGATGAACACCACCCACCCATACTGCCCGTCAGAGCTCAGCTGCCGATGCAGCTCAGCGGCAGCTGGGTGAGCACCCACTGCGAGGTCCGACCTGCGGTGCTTTTCCTTACCAGGTACTTCATATTCCACGGTAACAACCACACCTGGGAAGGTTATTACTATCACTACTCCGACCCACTCTGCAAGCAGCCCACTTTCACCATCTACGCATCTGGGCATTACACCCAAGGCATCCCCTCCTCCAAAGTGAGAGGTGGGACAGAGCTGGCTTTTAAAGTCACGCGGGCTCGGGTGACGCCAATGGACCAGGTGACGGTGATGATGCTGAACTCCTCAGAACCTGGAAGCTGTGGGCTGACAAGCTCCTGGAGTGCTGGGGTGGAGCAGGATATAACACCCACAAACGGATGTTTGGCTTTGGGCATCAAGCTGCCCCACACGGAGTACGAGCTTTTCAAAACGGAGCAAGACACGAAAGACCGCAGCCTGCTGTACATCGGCGAAAGGCCCACGGACGGATCCAGTCCCGACAGCCCAGACAAGCGACCCACGTCGTATCAGGCACCTCTGATTCAGTGTGCTGGAGCGTCAGAGGAATTCTCTAACTATGTTAGTCTAAAATACTTGGGAAAAAAGGATGCTAATGGGAACGAAGCACTAAAACCTTTGCCTGTGGCCTTTTTATTGTTTATAGCACTTCTGTTTTTAAGATGGGACTAGTTATCTATTCAGGTACAGCACAGAATTCAGATAGTCTTGGTGCTATAGCGTGACTTTTATATCCTTCAAATGAGCACATCTGGAATCAGTTTTACTCAGATTTGGAAACACTTTTTAAAAAAAMCCCAACAACAGTGAAGGAAGCCAAGAAGATATGCCTGGCTACATACTGTTTGTCCTGTGGCGTTATTGCCTAATCTCCCCTCTTCTTCGAGTACAAATTTAATGTAGTGACATGGATGCGCTGCACATTGCAATAGATAATTTAGCAATATGAGAGGGGGTGAAGCAACATCAATTACAATTGCTGCTTTGAGCTTTTGACATTGCTAAGATTTAATCAAGAGCTTGATTCAGATGTAATTCAAACATCCAAAGTGTCGGCTGCTGAGTTTCTTTGAGGTTAAGTTCCCTCCCATCGTACTCCTTATTGCCATTCTTGCAAATTTAATCTGCAGAGTCAGTCAGCAACAGATAAACAGTCAGCAAGTGCTCTTGATAAGGGCACGGTTAATCATGCCTTTCTCAGTTTACAGACATTTTCTGCAGTTTTCATGTGTATGTACGCACGCAAAGATGCAACATACAATCTTCCACTTACATACATACAAAAAGCAGCCCTCACAGAGCATTACCTCGACAGACTGTTAYGCCTGACCCTGGTCATAAAAGAAGATGCACTAAGTGGAAAAGGCTTTTGTGCACAACCGCTCCAACCTTCAGCATTACCCAGCTGCAGACACTGCATCCTTGCTGCATTCTTCTGGCTTTTCCAGTGCARTGGAGGCCTGCGCTTTGGTTCGTCAGCAACGGCCCCGCGGCGCTGCCCGCCTTGTCCGGCAGACACAGGCACTGCCAGGCAGTCGCGGCTCCCACTCACCATGCACCGAGCGAAGCAGAAGATCGCTTACAAGTCTTCTCAGGCCATATATTTTCAGTCTCCTCTTCAGTAAGTGTACTGGCATGCCAGTTGTTAATCCAGCTCTCAACCGAAATGTCCCTTCCAGCCTCATTCCTGTAAAGATGTTTTATGAATCTGCCTGCAGTGAACAATGGGCCGAGGAGACACTCGAATCAGACGGCGCACTCAGCTCAGACTGATTTCTACTGACAAGAAAGACAAACTGAGACATTATATTCCCTGTCTGCTGCAGCTAAGAAGCATATAACTTACTTGGAGGAGACCTCCTCCCAGTAGCTAAATCCTCTCCAAATAAGCCTATATATCTTACTCACAAAGGATATTTTGTTAAACCAGCTATGCAATAGCTACCTTCTTAATGCTGTATTTACGAACTTGCAGCTTGTACTTAGATAAATTATGGGTTTTATAACATAAAAATACTTTTGGGGGATCTGTACATTAACTAATAATTCAAATGAGACGCTTATTAAATGCATACAATTGTGACATAAATGTTGTCATCATGTTCGCATGTTCCAGGCATGATCAAATATTAATCATGCACATAAACRGTTACACTTCTAGGATGATACACAAAAAGGCCAAGCTTGGCTGCCTCGCCTTCGGTTCCCTCTGCAATCAGTGGAGGAGGAGACTGCTCCAGGGTTAGTTCAGCAGGCAAAACACCTCCGTTTCTAAGGGGGGTTGTGTTTTGTTGCCTGCTCCTGCGTGGAGATCCATGGGCAAGCATTTGAAGAACTGGAAGCGCATCTTGGAGGATGTGGCGTCTCCTTTGGGATGTCCCCGTTGAGATGCTATGAATCAGGGCGAGGCAGGGGTAGCGCAGCTGCATCTCCTGTAAACCCCACACCCGCAGAACTTTTTCTTCAGCAGACGTGTTCCCATCACCGTGCCTGAGCAGTCCCTCGCTGCAGCCTCGAGGAAGGGCTCCCGTGACTCACATCAGCAACGCGACATGTTTCTGCAGGACCCAAAGGTGCCTGTGGCAAGAACAGGGAACAGCTTTGCGCTGTCTTTGGAGGAGGGGGTGGAGGAGGGGGAAGGCAATTCCCACCCTACATTTACCCCCAAGAATGAGATTTGTGTGCACATACTTTTTTTTTTTTTTTTTTTCCATTTACATAGTATGGAAATGTATTAAACTTAGCAAGTGTTTGGGTTATCACACGGTGTACAAACTCCTCCAAGACCACAGATCCTTTCAGGGTGGTGATGGGATTAACACGATATAAAAAGTTACAAGACAACATCACATACTTCTGCAACAACACTTGCGAAATCTCCCACCTCCTCCCAGAGCAGGTGAACCACCACGCGGCTCCACACCTCTGCACGACGGATGGGCTATGCTGACTAAACTTCCCTATGAAAGCCTCATCAGGAGCCTCTTTTYGTCTTGTGTTTCCCCCCCTTGAAGTATACTTCTGAAAGAAAAAAAAGCCATGAAAAAGCTATTTGCATAAATATCGTAACTTTTATTGTTCTGTTCACAGTTTTTGGAGAAACATTCCTAAATTACAGTTATTCTCTCAAGAATTTGTGCCTTTTTCCAATTTGAATTTGCCTGGCTTCGATTGCCAGTTAGTGATTCTTGTGTTGCCCTTTTTAAGATCAGAGAGCTGCAGTGTTCGGTATTTTCTCCCCGTGAAGGTACTTGTGCACTTTAATCAAGACAATTTTGGCAGATAAACTCAGCCAACTGAGTTTCTCTCTCGCCCTCTCTAAGGCATTTTCACACTCCACCAGTAATTTTTGACTCTTTTTTAGCACCCATTCCAATTACTCAGCTTCTCTTTTAAAATGTAAATATCCAAATTGCATCCAAAATTCCCAACTCTCACAGCTGAAACATACAGAAGTATAATCACTGGCTGCTAACAGCAATTAAAAACAAGAACACATTCTTATTCATTAGTCTTTCACCCTGGGACTGCACTGGGAACACGTGGAGCTCTTGCTCCGGTCCTGGGTATGGATATTTTTGTCATGTTTACATTTTATCAGCAGTGATTTTATAGCTACCTTCAGCAGTCGTCTGGAACCACTGAATCGTATCGGGTCCCAGCAGAACCCTTCTGTGAGCATCCCCATTTCATTATGGTTCTCTTTGAACGACCTTCTAAAAGGTGTGATTGTCAGAAAACACCACGCTTTGCAGGGGCCCGGATATACTCGGTTCACTCTAATCCCAAAGAAAGCTGAAACCCAAAGACAGAATGAAATGACTYACATCACGCTCCTTCATTAGCATTCATCTGCTTTTTCATCCCTTCCCCGGGGGTGTCAAGCTCGTTCAGCACATCACCCGCGCCGTCCTGCCCTGTTTGCCACCCTGCTCATCCGCAGGTCAGAGACCGCCCCAGGCATCTCCCTCAGAAACRCTGATACAAGGTTTCTAGATCTACTGAATTTTAAAAGGTTCATTTTTAATATTAAGCATTGCTAATGAATGACATCACCCTTCCAGTTCTCTTGCATCATCACTAGCAGTTTTACCACCTCTATCTAGTAATGGTCCTTATCCTACTGCAAAGATTTCCTCTGAACTTCAGCTCTTTATCACCCTCTCCGAGCACTCCAACCCATACATTTKTCTTTTCCTTTGGCTATTGCTTTCCTTATTAATTTTCTACACTTCRTAACTCTCATTTTGAGTTCATTGCTGTCTGCTTCCCTTCTTATTTGTTTTATATTACTTTACATCTAATTTTTCCCTCCATTTCATCACTGAAACAGGATGGGCAGTTAGCCAAGTTGTCCCCCTTCTCGATTGCAAAATTGTTGGGTTTTAATAATAATTAATAGCTTTCACTTAGAAAACTGCCAATTCTAATTCAGTTTTCCATCTAATTTGTTCTTCACTACCAGATTTGATATGAAATTTGCTCAGCTATGCCCTTTTGAAGCACCAATTACATTTATTAGCAGTTTGCATGGCTGTATGCCTAGCTTGAATGTAATCGGGATTCCACGGTAACCACCAACTTCTAGTTCTGCAATTCATTTATCTTTATCTGACATAAACAAGACAAAACCAAATAACTTCATGTTTCATGTCTAACACTTCATTAGCAGGTCTAGGACATAGACAACAAACATTAGTCCTGACTACTGGATTCCTTTCAACTAAAATAAATAYATACCTTTTTATTGTACCTGTGAAGAAAACCCAGGCTAACAGATTAGTTACCAGTTAGCTGGTACTAACCTGCATTGGCAGGTTAGTACCAGCTGAAAGTCAATGATAACAGGCACATGTGTCTTGGAAAACTCTTCCCCATTCACTTCTTGCATAATACTTCTCAAAAGTTTAATCATCTCTTTAACCACTCCAAAAAGGAGAGAAAAATAATTTTCAAACACTCTGAATACATTTACTAGCTTCCTGCACTAAGTCTGCACATTGAAGTCTTTCATACCTTCTTTAATGTCATAAGCTACTCAGACAAGTTGCCTTTGCAATTTTCTGCTTCTTTAGCAGGCACAAAAATTTAAAGCAYGAGCTGAGTTTGCCAGACAAACATAGTCGTGGATCTGATATCCTCTTCACAGCTCAATTAACAATAATGTATTTTTCCAATTAGCCACCTTCATGCCCCCCTATTTAAAATACCTTAGAATGTATTTTGCATTCTAGATTTCCCAATTCTTAAACTGAAACAAAACACACAAAAAAACTTTAAAACACTTTTGGATACATTAACAGCATTGAGCTAGTGCTTCATTGATAAACAATYCACACTGAATAAACGCATGCTATTTACTATAAATAAATATGCTGCATTGAGACAGCAGAAAAAAGCTGGAGACAGAAAGGAGATGCTTTCTGCAATGCAAGACTCATTGCTCCAAACTCCACGCAGAGTGAAGGGGAAGAAGGAATAAATTTGACCAAAGAGGAAGCAGAAAGGTGAGCGGTTCCCTAGGATGGGAGAAGGCATCTGGGCCCAGAGCTGGACACGCCAAGGGAGCGCGCGGCCAGGCAGCCGGGGCGCAGCCAAAGCGCTCCCACRGGCCCCAAGTCCCGGACAGGCAGTCAGGGAAGAGCAAGACTGGAAGGGCGATGGGAAGAAAGAGACCGAGATGGAAAATAAATAGGCAGCAGAGAAGAAAAGCCACTTAAAGACGCTGGGCTGAACATCGGTTTCTTTGCCAAGGAGCAGTGAAGGAACAAGGATGACTTGGATTGATCCGAAGAGCTGAGGGAGGGAATGGAGTGAGATTTGACAGCTCAGGCAGAATAGATCAGGGAAGAAATTGGGCTGGAGAGTCTGCAGCCTTCACAGAAACACTCTTTTGGGCTCAGAACTGAAGTTAAAATTCCTGGCTCCAATCACACTTGTGTGTGGCCTGCCAGTGAAATGTGAAAACAAAACCTGCTGCTTCAGCTCAGAGTTACTCACCACCTCACCAGAGGCTTAGGTCRGGGACTGGTGTCCATACACAGAACATAAAGGATTCAATCCTGACACACACACACGTGGGTTACACGTAATACCACAATGCCATTTTTAAGTCCAACTTTTAAAAACCTAATTATACGTACCTTAAGAGAACTTAAGATTATATAAGGTCAGGCACACGAAGTTGGGCAGTTTTAGACACTTCTGGGCAGCCTTAGATCGCTTTCTGACCAGGAACTGAAGGCTTGGTCAGATACTGCAACCTACTCACAAAAAGTGGCCAAACTAACAGTGCACAAACTTGGTTTTGCCATTTCCTAACTTCTGAGAGCTTGGCTTCGTACAGCCTTAATAAAGGTCTTTTAAAAGTAGTTGTGTGTGGATAATGGTGTGTGGGAATTCTGCCAACTCAAACATGAGGGAGTTCAAGAGGCTTTTCTAATCTTGTGAGTTTATCCACTGAAGAAAAAGATTTGATTAAAAAAATGAAGTACAGCTAAACTGGGAACAATACTTTACTACGGGCTGTTCTTCAGTTCTTCACAGGCACTTCGAAATCTTGAAAAAAAAATCACAAAATTAGGAACTTACTAAATAGGAATGAAACATACTGATGCAGAAACATAAACAGAAATGCCAGATGTATAATGTCAACTTGTAATATGCGGCTTCAATTAATTCTTCTTAATTCATTTGTTTTCTTAACTTCTTTTGTTTTGCCATCTGGAAAAGGCCATTTTCTAATGACAGATCATAGCAGGAAAGATCCAAAGTTCAAGTCTGCTTCAAGGAAAAGCAGCCTTGTTTCTGTACTTGTAGACTCAGCGTTCCTTTTTGTACGTAGTCTTCACTCACGCAGAAGCTTCAAGACAAACTTAGGCCTGGACTGGGAGGCAAAAAGATCTACATGGAAGTTTAGGAAAGTTTTCAAAGGTTTTACTCTTCAAAGTACAAATGTGAAAGCAGTTCTGTAAAAGGAATGAAGCCACAGGAAACRGTGGAGTAAATGACAGGTACATAGTAATTTTGGAAGTATGCAAGTGCATGCTTATTAGAATATTACATGTTAAGAGATTTCTGGCTGGCTCTTTCTTGTGTTATTTTAAAAAACTAATCTACATTTATCCAGTAAAAAAAAAAAATCAACCCATTAATAAAACAAACCAATTTTATAGTTAAGCAGATTTGAGTAGTGGAAACGCACAATTACTTTGTCCTCTGAAGCTAATCAAAATAAAAGTTAATAACAGCACAATGAGTAATGTCACTTTTGCACTGACACCCATTAGACAAAGTGATTCAGTACACATGAAGCTGTCAGCGTAATATAAAGAAATCTTAATTGGACATGGTCAAAGGATGAGCACTGCCCTGCTTGAACAATAGACCCCATTATTTATCTAACTGTAACAGATGATTTATACTGGCATTGTACCCCATTGTCTTCTTTTAATGAAGCAGCTCTAGAGAACTGCTAGGTTTCACTGTATGAGCAAGCAGCCTTGCTCAGTAGTTGCTTTTCTTTCTAAAATGCCTAAATATTGGTTTATACAAATATTTTCTAATTAGTAAATTAAATTCGTAGACATGTATCTTATTACAAAGAATAGTAACTTCCACATTCGGTATTGAGCTAGTCTCMCTCCTGTACAGGTTACTTTCTTCTTTTTATATTAGTGTTTCTGACTCCCCTCCAAAAAAATCCCAAATACGTACACTGAAATTCACTCACCACCTGTCCCTTCTCACCTTGCCCACTGGAGGATCTGAGTAACGGATGCTAACCCACTCTCAAACAATGAAAAAGCAGCTCTCCAACCCCACGCTGCTCCAGTGCTGTTGTGAAGTACTACCGCAGCTGTAACACAGCCACAACAAACACRAAGTTCAGAGTGTTTGTTTTACATGTTCTTTAATTTCAAACAGAGGGATTTTTGGTTGTGTTTTTTTCTCAGTTACTTTATATAGAAAACTGAACTCAGGATATGGCATTTCAGGACATCATGTTGAGCAAGAGAAGTATAGTTTCAAAAACTTAGAATACTACAGTTGTCACTGTTGTGCCCGGGAATTACGGAAGTGTTCCAATTAAGAGATGAAAGCGTCACACACATTTTCTAAAGAAAAGGGATGACACAGTCTTCCTTCATTAGGCAACTGCAACATCAAGTATCTTAAGACATTAACAATCCATTTTTGTGTGCACACCACTACGTAGATATGCTGACTGCTAAATCAAGGTTGTTATAAGAATTGCAAGTTTACAGGTGCAGTGAATAGAAACCCTTTATAGTTTATTGGTGAGAAGAAACTCTAGCGATTTGCAAAGTGAGGTTCCAACTTTATCCCACTAACAGCATTTCTGGACAAAAAGTAACATGGAATACCATCATCAAGCTATTACAGTCCTGTATTTTTAGAAAATTACATTATGGTACATCAATCCCTCTCAACATGACACACATGGTATTACCTTGCTCTGCAATCCCTAAGGCTATTCACCAGTAACTTGCAGCTGGGTGCCTGGCTTCCATATGCCAGTGTTSCAGTCGTGCATTCACAGCTGACAACTGCCAATGCAGAGCAATAGTTATGATCATTCATGCATGGAGTATTTGCTTTAAGATGTGGATAACTGCACAAAAATAGTAGAAACCATTTTCCATTCAATTCCTAGTACTAGGCTTCAAGATATTTTAAATATCTATTTATACCAAATTTGCCCAAAGAGTGCAGACAGGAGTGTAAAGCTCCACAAAATGAAGACTACCTAAGCTGCCTCTACTGGCTCTTACAAAAATTAAGAATAAATGTATATGCAAGTGAGCATCTTAAAATAAGAGTAAGGACAATAATTGGATTAAGTAATAACTTGATTTCTACTATCATGTATCAATTACAGTTTTCTAGTATCTGGTGTTGTGTGAGGACACCAGACAGTAATCTTATTTAGAAACTCTRTGTTTCATGCATAACTTCCTAAGACACACAATGCCCTCCAGAATAACTCACTTTCTATCAATACTTCATGAAAACATTTGCTCTGATGTCATCACGCAAAGAAAACTTACAAAAGATCCAGGTGGCTTAAGAACATCCATCCAATATATTTTTGCAATGTATCTACAGACTGGCCTTCTAGGAACCTTGGAAGAAAAAACATCCTYAGATTTCTTTCTACTGCATATGAAAGAAGGGTCCAGTCAAACAGACAGGTAATAAGGAGTCCACTGATCAGTCATTTTATTTTAAGCTCAGCAAAAGCAAAGCATTACCCAGACAATTCAGTGCTACTGTCTGTTCAGGCTGTTGTCAGGAATGGTTAGGAAAGACCTCCGAGTTTTGTTAAATTCCAAAATATAAGCAGTTAATTTAACAGTCTTGTTTAGGACTGATGGTGTGGGTCAGCCCCAACTGCAGGCTACGGTCATTACCAACAGATCCTTAACTGAGGTCCTCTGTGTGTTGGTCTCCTCGACCACGTGTTTGTAAGGCATCTAGCAAAGCGTGAGAGAGTTTTCTGGGACCTCTTTGTAATCCTGGAGTGCAAACAACTAGAACAACTTTGCTCACAAACGATTTAAAGTTCCAAGTTGCCACAGGTCACCAAGAAGTGACTACTGAGCACTGGAAGGAGGACAGACATTTTGCTGGCTTTCCCCTTCACCTGGGAGCTGCCTGTGCCAGCAAAGTCAACTGYGGTAACTAACAGTCGGTGTAAAATTTGCCTGGAACATTATTACAGATATACTCACAAGAGACCAGTTTAAAGCTTCGAGCTGCAAAGACAGCGATTTTTTTTTAAACAAACTTTTCTCAGGCTGTTTTCCAGCAGAACAAAGGGCTCTCAAAAAGTTAAGTTTTTTTTTTTTTTAAAAGCAAATTAGGAATTCAGCTCTTCTGATAACACATTTTTAGTGAGATCAAGATATTTACAGCCTCTTAAAAAAAATACTGCATAGCTCAGTCTCCCTTCAGGAAAGGTTTTCTCAAATGTATTCTTCAAAGCCATGAGAACTAATTTTGCAACATCACTTACAACCTTGTCCTTCTCAAAAGATTCTTTTAAAATGTTTCATGTACAAGTTTTCATTAGCTTCTACAGCCCAGAAACTATCTTTTTCTTGATCAGTTCTGCCCAATTTGTCACACTGAACTCACCGCTTTGTTCTTTCCAGCTCATCTCCCATCTTCTCTGCCCTTTACAGGCATACTTTAATAGCTTTGTCACTTCCATCCTGAGCAGACAAGGCACTAGCATTTTAGAATGCTAAAGATACACCTCTCATTTCTGTTGAATCTTCTAGAAATTCTTCCAGAGTTGTGTTCATAAGCTGAACACACCAGTTAAGATTTTTTTCCTCCTATTTTCTTATTAAACCTCACACAAAATTTCACATATTCGCAAAGCAGGAAACCCTTGAGACACAAGTGGAACAAATATAAAGGTCACCGAGTATAGCARACAGGCTGCAGCCTAAACAGCTTTCTCAAGAAATCACAGGAATAATAATGGAATGAAAGAAGTCACTTTTAAAAGACGTATCTTAATCCTGATAGGTGTTACAAAAACTTTTGTCACCGATGGTTTCTGGACCTACCATCTAAGAACATACAGGAATTTACCTGCTCAAAAGCTATTTAATCTACTGAAGTTCAACATGTTGAGTTTATGCGTTTTGAACTAAAAGTTTGCTTACAAACAAAACTACCTTAACCTTACTTTGAACGTGCTATCAAGCATCTTAACTACTGAACCCAACTAAACTGAAAAATGGGAAGTTACCGTGTACCTCAGCAGTCAGCATGGTTACTCTGAACAACACATACATATCAGGCTCGTGACAGGGTTGTTTGGATTGATTTTAAAATTAGGCTGGGGAAAAAAAAACCCTCATCCTGAAACAAGGCTGCAAGTTTCCTTGTGCCATAAACAAACTAAGTTGACAGAGAATACTGTTTCCTCCCCCCGTCTAAAACTGTGAGAACATGACAAAAGTAACAAAGGAAACATTAATTTGGGGGCTTTATTTAATTTTTCTTTTCTTTTTTTTTTTTTCTTTTTTTAAGATGCTACATAGTCAAACAGGATTGGTCTTTTACGGCGTAGGACTAGTTTACTACTAATATTTTTTCCCCTAGATAGACTTATTTACATACAAAAACAGTTTCCTGACCACTGTTTCTCCAATGCTCAGATGATCAAAGCTCCCAACAATTGTGTAGTGCCCAAAACACCAGGAGGCAGAAGAATCTCGCATCACTACAGCAGCAAATTTTTAGTTCTAGTCACTGGCTTTAAACAGGTGCCTTTTCATACCATGTAGTATTAGTCAATTTTGTGACAATAAGGAAACATGAGATGAAATACATTAAATAAGTTAAATATGCATTAAACATCTCTGAATAACATTTTAATTCAGCTAAATGAACCAACAGCAATGTAGCTTGGTCCCTTTATGAGAACAAGGCATTGACCTTTATTCCAAATGAGCGCCATACCAGCCAATATATGCCTCTTAATGATGCCTAGCACATTCAGCATTGCCACATACAATTCTTTTCAGCTTCTCACTATTCATTTAAGTGCCAAGAAATTGGTAACTTGCACAGAGTTGAAGACACTGACAGAAACTGTTAAATTTATGAGCAGAATGGTGGATTAACGTATTTTACAGAAGTTATCAACACCTCCTGCCTAACCCAGCTCCAAACATCCAATAGGGCCAGCTCCAGCAGTGGAGGAATAGTTTTTTCTATTTTTCCTTTTTTTTTTTCTTTTTTTTTTTAAAAAGAGGTAATCCAGCAACATGTACCAGGGTCTAAGAATGTTTAAAATGACATATACAATATTCCATTGTAGTGTTAAATCATGATTTTCTTCCCCCCTTCATCATTGAAGCATATTCTCTTTCATTCATTCACTCATTGTACATTTTAAACTTTCTAGATTATGTTACATAGTATTTGTGCAGGGGTAATTTAAAGGCAAGACCTGTGAGATGTCATACATTAATTTTTTTTAAACATTGTTATGAATAAATTTAATCCAATGATATGGCAGAACCATCAAACCAATTTACAATTTCCAGCATGCTGCCTCTACAAGGCTATTTTTCCTATAATTACACCAAAGACAAAGAACAAAACCACCAAAGCAAGTAGTCTGGAGCTGAGCCCTTCRTCCTTGACAGCAGCTGCAGAAGCAGATATTGGGTTGTTTGTCTGGGGTGCCTTCCTCATCCGCAGTCCATCTTCTTCCTAAAGGAAGATACATTGATTATTTCTACTGAAAAAAGCTTTAAATATTCACCCTTATCATATTTATTTTAGGTGGGCATAATAAAATAGGCAAAAGTAATTTACAGCTAATTTAGAGCTCTGTTTCCTAGATAATCTTGAGAAGGACAGGGTAGTGAGGTAGGAGAGGAATTCCATACCTAAGCGAGTAGCAGAGCAAAAACCACGTGCTCTTGGAAGTTTTCTCCTGCTGACTAAGGTAATAGCGGAAGCAATGAGGAAGCCTGCAAGAACACGTGTCCAAAGTCTGGAGACAGCTCCAGAACCTCAGAAACAATGATGGAGAGAACAGCATGAACATGCTTTTCTTGCTCTGTAAGCAAACATAGTGCTGTTGGAGGAAATGCTTTTCAATATAACTATGATGGGTTGTGAAAAATATGCAACTTTAAGGCAATTATATTCATCATTCCCCTAGTTAGATGTCACAAGCAAATTTTACCAGCATTTGAAGGGAAATCTATTTCCCCCATCATATTAATGCTGACATTTTGACATGAAACTAATGGCAATAATTAGGATATCTTCTTGGTATGAGTTTGACAGCTCTCTTGATTTAAAGATGTATGAGACAACAGATAAAACAACATCATAACACCAGATATTATCATTTCAAGTGGAGACGATCTTTCCCACATCTTGATCTAAACTGTTGTGCAGCGCAGCTGTGTGTTAGCACACTCCATTCCACACACAGAGCACTWCAGGAGATGACAAAGTGAGCCTTTTGTGACCTAACTTGTATACAGCTGACGCAACAGTGTCAGACTTTCTATGTGATACAGTATTATAGTGCAAAAGTGTAAGATACCGAAGCAAAAGCCTCCAGTCTACACATAAAAAAAAAATACTCAAGAAATAAAGTTGTAATAAAGTTACTGCAGCCTTAAAAATTGTCAGGTAAGTGAAATTCAAAAGGCTCAGTGTATGTCAGTGTTTCTCACATCTGAATTTAAAGGGACTCCTATGTATCTTTCCTCCTAATGTTCTGGAGGAAAACAGGTTTGTTTGTTTGCTTTTAAATTATTTATTTATTAAAAGTCACAGACTACCTCACTACTGCTGTAAGTCTGGATGGGGACAACGGACTTTTTTAAACAATAGAAGTTTGTTTACCTATACAGTGATTTTACTGCTAGAAACAACACATTTTCATTTTCAATATTTTAACTTCCTTTTGACAGTGACTCTATCCTGACACTGACAGCACCTGGTGGCTGGCAGTAATTTAACATTGTTTTCTCATCTTTTACAGACATTTCTAACACTCCACAAAGGGAACAAACAGTTCACCATTTTAAGACGTTACTGTAAGACACCAGCTCAATTCTAGATATCTCCTGTAGAGTGTTTATTCAAGACAGATTTGCAATAAAATAAAATCATATATTACTTATAGTATTGTGAGATGCTGGCAAAACAAGAACACAAGAAGTTAAGGTCATGTCTCAGCTATATACATATATTATTTTTATGTGCAAACCAAAACTGGTTTACACATGTTTAAAGAATCTTCATGCATCAGCCAGCCAAGCAGCATCAGAGCTGACAGAACAGAATTCCTTTCATTGGGCTCCAATAGTCACAAATTCCAAATTTTCACTGGTGCTGTTATCTATGAAACTAGACATTTACAACAAATGAAACTACTGTAAAAAGAGTTTTTCAGCGTGGTGATAAAGGCTTCTCAATTATTTGATTTCAGTGATGTGCTGGATATGACAGGAAGCATAATTCCTATTAATCTGTCTTWCTTTGGTCATTTCAACTGCATATTATAGGTGCAACTACTAAAACACTCAGTATTTGCACAACACTGCCCTCAAGCTCCCATCAGTTTGAGAGAACAGGGCCAAATCCAACACTGAATGCTTAATTCAGACTGAGAAAATTAGGTGGGAAGAGAAAAAAAAGGGAACTCATTACTTTGGGTTGCTATCCAATYGGTTTCTCTGACTGCATGACTTGTACACTCCTTTCAAAGGAAGCGTTGATTTCAACACGTTTTTTCAGTTTATAGAGAGAAACCTAAATTATCTTTTAATTTATAGACAATATTAAAATATTGTGCCAAGGTCAGGTAACCAAACCTTTAAGTCGGAAGCTTCTTTTTCAGGAAAGGGGTAAATATGGGGGGGGGGGGGGAGGAAGTATCTTTACCTTAAACTGTTTATTCTCCTCCCGTAACCTCTGAACTTCTACTTGAAGCCTCTTATAGTCTTCCATTACTTTCTTAACTTCAGTGTCATCCAAAGAAGAACTTATTGATTTAGACATTACAGAGGAATCTGTCTTTGTTGCAGTCGTGGATACAATTTTATTTATTTCTATGTCATGCTGTTAAAAAAGGATAGAGTGATTTTTGGTTAGTTATTAACACCACACACCTGATATTTAGGAGGAGAATCAGGTAAAATTGTCTGTGCACACCTGAAATGTGCCTGTATCAAAAGAAATAAACAACATTTTTCTTTCCGTAACCTTTACTTCCCCTTTGTTTCACACAAAACACCAGATCAGCAGCAGTAAGTGCAGAGAGAATGACCTCGACTTTTCAGTCCCTGCATATACGGAAAAGGAAATACCCTTAGAACATGTCCCACAATATGAATGGGAACTTACTTGCCCACAGTCTGCTTATGGAGAATTAGTGCTCTCCTCACCGTTCCCTCCCCGCGCACAACACGAGCAGCCACTCCAGGAACCAGGGTGTCGCGAGGAACCCCCCCCCCGCTCTGCTGCAGTCCCCTCTCTTCACGCCCACAGCTGGCTATCACCYCTCCACCTTTCTGCGTGTCTGTGGTGATGGAGCAACTTGCAATCCAAGCTAGGAAACAAGCTGCAGACCTCAAAACCCTCCTCCCTTTCCTGCCTTTGGATCCTCTCCACGTTCTGCACTCTAGAATGCAAAGGGCCTAGCTCTCATAAAAAACAAACCACCCTCTCCCCACCCAAACTGCCACCAAAGTCTTAACACGAAGATTTTATTTATATGAATAAAGTAATAGGATCTTGTTACTACTTGTGCTTTGTTTTGCCCTAACGAATTTTAGGGATTATTGAAAAAATTACGACTAAACAGAATACCTGTTAAGTTTCATTTAATTCAGATTTTCCTTCCTCTCATCACACCTCTAAACTGGAAACACAGAAAGTACCCTGGCCTGAAACAAAAGCACCTACTTTTAGAGCAAATGTTCGCTGTCTGTAGCAGGTAGAGCGGGCATAGTGAGACTACAATAGCGYCATTATAACAATACATAATTGTAATTACAAGCTGTCCAGTGCAAGGTAGAACAATTGTGCCTTCAGTACCTGCACACTAGGAAACATTTTTCAGTTTATTCAAYCCATTAGCAGTTCTACATTTGACACTACATACCTCCATTAGAAATTCATGCGTTCATTACCCTAACAAAAAAGGGCCCTACAATATTATAGCTGCTAATTGCAATATAATCCCCAACTGCATTTGTGTCTTCCTTACTAGCTTTCTACTAATTCACTTGCTAAAATCAGTGTTGTATCAAGGAAGCAAAGGGCAGTGTTGGACAGGCAAATTTATATTGCTGACAGTTATAACTGCTTCAGTATAAACTCCGAGCTTTATGACCATCAATCAGCACCTCTCAAATTTTTTTGAAATATTCTCTATCCTGTGATCTTTCACTAAATGAAAACAGATCAACTCAAAGATTTCTTTGTGCTTGTGCTGCATTTACATTGTTCAAATTAGTTGCTGGTTACATTAAGCATCACCAAGATTTTAAATAGTTTACATTGTGTTTTCAAAGGGTGATGCCATCCCGGCAGTGAAACAGAGGGTTCTGTCTTTTGCTTATATAGCTGTCTATACAAACATGCCACCTTACATGATTTACTGTGGTATTAAGTTAAAACACTCAATATGCATCTGAAAATACTCACAGGCTTATCATTTTCTGCTGGTAGCTCAAACACACACCTAAGTTTCGAATCCATGAGTTCTTCTGGTTTTGCTTCTTTCCACTGGAATAATTTAATATTAATTTAATATTAAACATATTAGTATAATAAGGCAGATGAAAATGCAGTGTATTATGTAAACAAATCACATCATCTTACTCAGGAAAAACCCCACAGGTGTCTATCATGTTACCATTAATCATATACATGATGAAAAAAGAAACCAAATACGTAACTGAGTGGTATCATAAAGAAAGACCAGATACTATAAAGGAAATAATTCTAAATAGTCTGAAACTTACACAGGTAATTTATGAGAGAACTGGGAATTGTGTAAGAGTAATCAGCATAGATAGGGGGAGCTATGGTCCTGATTTAAAAACAAAAACAACAAAAAAAAGAAAATAGGAGGGGTACATTCAAACGAAGGGAAAGATAACAAAACCCCAAATCCGTAACAATGTTAGCTCTGAAGTCTTTGTTCAGCGAGTTCCTATTCAAGCTTTTCAAATTTCACATGAGGTTTTCTTCCTGACTGGCATGAACTACAGGACTGTTCTTCTCCCTCCTTGTTTTCCATCTCCTTATTTTTCAGCATCTAAACAATAACAGATGTGCTACACATAGAAAGGGATAGCTTCCCCTCCCATCCTTCTCTCCCCTTCAACTAGGAGTCTACCATAAAAAAGTTTCCTTCCAATACTTTTAATAGGGATTAACAGTTATAAATCTTTGCTCGATATCAGCTGTAAACCTGAAYGGAAAAGATTTGATTCATGGTAGTGATATCAGCAAGAAGTGTCCACATTTATGTCCTGGAGTTCTCACATGCTTCTCTTCACTTTGACCGTACTTCTGGTAGCACAGTATTGCTCAGCATATCTCAAGTAGGTGTCAAATTATGGCTAACCCCTGTACAACCTGAAGAAGTATTTGACTCATCCTAAATAGCTGAATCCTACTTCAGCTCTTCTGTGGCTGAAGTCAGAATTCTATTTTGAGCTCTTTGGCTGCCTGTGAAGTGTTGAAAGCTTTATAGTACTCCAGTAATTTGTCTCACCTGTTTATCCAGAATAGGAAGAGATTTGGAGAGTGGTAACAAAACTGAGAACTGATCAAGTGCTATACGAAAAGAAATCATATTGGTCTGGAGAGCTCTGGAAAACTGAAAGGGCCATATAGGTCCTAAAAAACATTCTTTGCTAGCAGAATAATATTTTTCATCGTATAAAGTAACTCATAAAAATTAAAGAGTTAGAAAGAAAGGCAGACTGGCTTATCTTTCTAGTGATGCAGACATTTTATTACTATTGCTGTTTCTCCCACTGGATTTTATTTTGAGGCCATTAAACAAATATAGTTCCATAAATCTCTTTCAGAAGGGAAATTCTTAACCCTGCACAGTGCCGCAGCTTTAAAAAGCTATTCAGAAGATGATGCGTATTGTAAAGACTACTGTAAAAATGCCATGATATGTACTCTAGGTTTTTTGAGGTTGGCTTTTTTGTTTTTAAGTAATATGCATACATACAAGCACACACAAGCCCCACACTTCAGACTAATGGCCTTTTTTCCTATTTTTATTGTGTCCTCAATAGCTACTGAGTATTATCTCAAGCTAACAAAAGCTAGACTAGAGAAAGCTTCCTTGTGCCTTCTTGCAGTAGCAAATCTTGCTGTTATAGGAAAGCTGCTAGTTGACATACTGGTTTGCTCCTTTCCAAGTTGTCCTAATGTAACCTAACACCTTATTTCTACGTCTTTTGTCCTTTGCTTCAGCACCTACATGCTTCTGTTACTCTCATCTGTAATCCACAGGACAAAATCTGTGAGGGCCTTTCATTTACCTAAGCCACAACAGAGGTAGGGATAAAGAAAAATACAACACTTGTAAATCATCCTCCTGGTTCTTGCTGGGAAAAGGAGCTGGTCAAGGGAAGACTCAAGACTGAGAGTGGAGGCATAAAATATAAGAGATGACACAGACTTAYATTCTAGTTCAAGTTGTCCTTTCTAAAAAAATCATATATTGAAAAAAAGTACAAMTACTTAACATTTGTTTCAAGGCTTGGTATCCCGTTACTGACAGGAGCGTCCCAAAGAAGCAGCCATAGACACCAACTTTGTCTTTTCATGCAAGATTCCCAGGGCTCGAAAKAAACAGAAAACACCTTGCCATGCACAGAGATGGAAATGTGGCAAAGCTTTCAAGGATCATTCCAGTGTGGTCTGACAACAGCCCTTAAGCAACGCAGTAAAAGGTCTTATAAAATTATGCAATCAGAAAGAAATCCATTTTAATTAATTTCAATACTTACTACTGCTTCCATATCTGAAGTATCAGCTGGAGCAAACATAGACTGAACCATAAACTTGTGTTTACTTTTCTCATTAGGGTCATAGTCAAAAGGCTGTAGCATCACTGCAAGAAAAACCCCAAAACACATCATGTTAACATTGCTCTGACGCATAGTCATGCACTGATGATATWGTTACCAGATTTGAGAAATACAAACATTAAAATGGTTTCAAGTTGTATGTCCATTATGACCAAAGCAGCAGCTGAGATCAGGAACCTCACTTTATAACAAAATTTTAAAAGAAGATAAGAGAAACAGACTTCTTCAGTCTGTCTAGATTTTTGTCTGAGAATTTTGGAAATGCTGATCACTGTACAATATTCCGTACACAACCATGGCAAGGTAACAATAGTAGTTTATAGTAAATAGGATAATTTACATATCTTCTCTGACAGGGAAAAATTCTCAAAGAAAGCATCTTTTTTTCTTCCTCCATCTTGGGGCAGAAGTAACAAGCTGGCATTTTGATTAGTTGTACACACAGTATTGCTGAYGGCTCCTGAGAAAAGCCACAGAGGCAAAGTCAAACATTTTAAACCTTGATGTTCAAGTCTCAGAATGGAGATTTCCTCTACAAAGTTTAAGAGTCTCATGCTATTTGTTTTATCAAGTACAAGAATTTCTCTTCCAAAAATAAGTTGCTGAAAGYTTCTTACCAATTTATAGCTGGAAGTTTATGGCTAAATGCTATATAAACTTCGCCTCTGAAAGGTATACAAGAAACATATTTCTCTCCATTCAAAAATCACAAACATTCCAGAATTTACTTATGCAGAAAATGACTGTGTTCACTGGGCAGAGAGCCAGGAATGGCAGGTTTGGGGGGTGTGTGCTTTTTTACTTTTTTTTTTTTTTTTTAATTTTTTTATTTAATATTAGTAATTTCCATGTCTTTTKGGGTAAAGAACTAACATGTTAAAGTAACTTGAAGAGGGAGAGTGATGTATTTCATTTACATGGAATATTCTTTAGTCACAGTGGTCACTTAGAAYCCCTACATTTTGCAAGTGACACCTGGACATTCAGCTACTGTGATGTTAACAAACATGGGTTTGGGTTCAACGTGAGGGAGAACATACGTGAAAATAAGCAAAGCGGTTTACACAAACATGTTATTAGATATTGCAAAAATTAKATATTCAAATTTAAAATGAAGCTTGCATATACTGCAATTACCGCTAACTTAAAAAATGGTGTAAGGTTTAAAAATTCATATTTTACAACCCATGAGGCTACTTCAGTCCCTCAATTCAATCACTAAGAAAAGAAGCAGTTCAAGAATTAGGATTACTTTCAAGTACTAGTGCTATTAACATTATGTGCCCAAATTCATATGCACTAATTGCAGGGGTTTGTCGTATAAAAGCGATATCCAAAGATCCGATTTATTGCAAGTGAAGGCAAGTCAAACCAATTTGCCTCCTTCAATGAGCAGAATATGTTATGGCTGTGCCATCTTTATTATAMACACAATCTGTGGCTATCAACAACCACCTGCCTTTTAAAGCCAGAAGAGAAGGAAGACAGCAAATTCTCTCAGATGAGGTGCTTTAMAAATTATCATTTTTAACTCACCTTGCAGTAATCAAATACTAGTCCAAAACAAATGTTTGCAAATTAACAGGCTCCTTTTAAAACTATTTTTCCAAACAGAAGTGACTGCACTGTGAAAGCATAAATATTTCAACATTGCACGATACATCACTGAAAAGCAGCGGTGTAATTTTTTCTCCCCTGTAGTATACACCTAGCTTATATCAAATCTTCATAATGTTTAAGATCCAGCTGGGTAGTCAAAACTATCCCCCGTTTATGGAACTTCTTCAGATCTGCAGTTTTATCAGTTTGCTTTGCTGAGTGCAACTATAAGCTCATTTGAAAATCATTATTTCCCAAGTGATAGTGCTGAAGCCATTCTCGAACGCCAAACGATCTCTGCTCTGAATTCCATTCACTGAATCATAAGAGCAAGCAGCTAGAGAGGGCTTGACAGCACAAAYGTTGTTAGCAGTTGTATTTTTAGATCAATACATGAAAGCCACATTGACACAAATTATTCAGCAAATATCTTGTAAGCCAGATGGGAAGCTCAAAAATACGTACTTTGTTCAAGAGGAAACCAAACCATTTCAACATTTATTTGCATACTATTGGGGGTTTCTGTGAAAGATCAGTTCCATGTAACTGCCCTAATTGCTGGAGAATTTGCTCCTGTGAATGTGGTTCCTTGGTTTTGACTGGAAATTCCATACCTTATGCTAGAACTACGTGARAAGCATATGCTCCTACAAAATGCCTTAAATCAGTCATCTCATCTGGTCAAAAGTTTCTGACCAGCTTTCATCAGAACCCAGAGTTCTAAGAAACAAAATGATTAACATGATCTTCAAGTTTACTAGCACCAGCAGCCATTAGGCAGAGATACGTATTTCAACCACTAAACTGATCACCCTAGAGCTAAAGCACCAGAAGTATTCTACCACAACCAAAAACTGCAAAGTCATTGAGATCAATGGAATGAGGAGTAACGCAAGTTATTATTTGTTAGCCCACTCGTCTCTCTCAAAATTTAAACACAAAGGACTGACCTTATGTACATCCTGTTCTGAAGTGTTTCCAAAGAAATCGATACCAGTTCTCTCACACATTCCTGCTATACCTCCCATATTTTATGCAAGGCCGTCTGTAGATAGTGAAGGAGAGGCGGTGACCACCTAATACGCTCTTTCCTTTTCCTAGAACAGTTTACTGGCAAAGTTAATAACAATGTCAGAAGCATTAAACTCTTCTGCTTTTCCTATAGTAAACCTGCTTTCTCAAGGAACAGAGGAAATTTGAGGCAAGGTACATGGAAGGAGGCAGAACTCTACCCCTAACGCCTGCTAGGATCTAGCACTCCCTTCCAAGAGCAGAAGGAACAGAAAAGTCTTCCTGCTCAGCTAGTCAGCAACCTTCCTCTAGTTTCCATCTAAATTTATTAATGGCCTGTTTACTTGGTCCTGGACCAATACTGCCCTTATGCTTAAATATCAAAGAAGGGGAAGAGCCATTTATTTCTGGTGCACTCCAAGACATCAATCACACTAACTCTTGGCCTTCTGGTAAACTAAATAAGCCAGACTCGGTGGGTCCTCTCCGGACCAGGCTCCCCATTCATTCTCTGCACCTGTTCTGGCCTGAACGCCTCCATATGAGCTACTCTAATTACACATCCAGGAAATTTTACTAGTGCCTTGGACAACAGCATTTATACCCTTTTATCTCTTCCATTATCCAGCCTGCTTGCACATACTACATTCGCCTTATTCACAGCCACATTATGTCAGCATCTTGGTCACCCTACCCAGTCCCCTTCGTTTAGCAAGCTTGTGATTACAGCAGGAGTATTTTATTCTCCAAGTACGTGACTTTGCAGTTTTTCTGATGAAACTCATCCTCTGTTTCTCTTACTGTAGCCTTCAAGGACACCCAGTTCTGCTGCATATCTTCAGCCTCCCAACTTTACATCATCATCAGGGTTTTTTGTGTACTCTTTTTGTGCCAGAATTGCTTACAAAAGCATTAAACAAGATTAGTACCAAGAATCATCCTCAAGAAACGTCACTAGTAACTTCCTGCTATTACATTTCCATCCACCACATCAATGTTTACTCTTTAAGTAGCCCATTCAATAGTCTGTGAATCTGTTTTTCTTCTCTAGTTTTATTAATAATTTTCCCAAATGGCACTGCATGAAATTTTTTATTGTCTGGATAGATCAAATCTACCAGACTTATGTCACCTTTACATAAAATACCCCAACCAGCTACAGGGGCAAGCCTCAAGACCATTGTGCAATTTGATCGGCTCTGCTAGAGGTGAGCAAAGGACACTCRGATCCACAGAAACAGGCAGAATCCACTGCACCACTTCACATTTGTTCCATGTTTACATAGTTCTTCCTGTAAATATTTGAATAATACTAAAAAATGTTGAGTCTGTGAGGATCAAGATAGATTCTTCTAAAGCAAGCGGACAAAACCAAACCAAAACTTGGCAGTCGCTACGTAGTCCTGGGATGCCTGGGGGAACAGCGTGCAGCAGGGAGGCTGCCTCGGCAGTCGGGGGCTGCAGCAGCAGACGGGACACGATCGGCATCTTTGCGAAAGGGGCAGACCCCCTGCGAGCGAAGAGAACAGCAGCTGCAGAAGCATCCTCCTGAAGGCAATGCAAACTGCCTTTTCAAAGTCAGGCAAGTTTACAAAAGACTAAAAATCCCCCCCAAGGATATTCGACAGCAACCTAAGGATAATGTCAGCTTCTCCYCATTTTTAGGAAACATGTTCAGACTGCTCTCTTCAGCGGGTCACTGTGCACAGATGGTACCATCAGTACTTCCTCTCTCCCCCCGTTACACACCTATCTGCAGACTCATCAGCAYCTGCTTATATTTTTTCACTTTTCCTTTGTAATCCATTCATGTCTTTTATTTAGATTTCAACCTCTCRGAAGCCACAAAATCAGATATCTTTGTTGAAATAAGACATGTTAAACAAAACCGGAACGTGTGCAAATACCCTTCTTTTCAAAGTGTTTCAGACCAAATGCAATGAAATCAGATGACAGCGCAGACACACACTTCCCGGCAGTTACATAAACTCAGCTGTTAAAATTACATGCCATTATATAACAGGTGAAAACACGGGCTACAAACCTGACACTGCAGCAAGAGGCGCATGCTGACAGGGCCTTAAATGCAGATATTTAGGAAAAGCTGTGATTCGGCATGAGAAGCCAGTACTTGACACTCCACTAGAATAAAGCAAGCTTTACTCTTCTAGCATTTTATACATTTTAAATGAGCCATCATACTAGTATGAAATAAAGTGGAATAATGTTCCGATTGCTGCCTCTATCTTAGGGCAGAACATCTTCTCATACAATTCTCATACACTCATATCAAAATAGAACAGACAGTTTCACAGGAGTTTACRAAAGGCATTCAGTTACTACAGCCCAAGGAAGATAAGGCTGCACCAAACTCAACTTCAGTCAGTAAAATTTTGAGAAACTTATAAATTCTTCCAGAGCTTCATGCCACTATATTTAGGCACTGATTTTTTGGAGAGACAAGGTGTAGCACCAATGCAGTGCTACCAAGCAGCTGTGTTAAAGCCAGTCAGCAACTCTCAAGAGGACAGATTGCATATAGTAAACACAGTCCAATTTAAGTGTCCGGAAGTTATTACTGAATTAACTACATTCTAATAATTTCTCATCAGTAGTATTTTCTCTAGGTTTGGAGGAATTCAAGTCCTACTTTTATGCCCTGTGCAAGACTTGAATTACATGACTGAAAAATAACTGATTCAGAGGCAAAGAAACAAATTYTATTTATTTTTCACTTCATTAACTCCAAAATCAGCCTTCTGTTCTTAAGCAACATTACTCCAAAGCAAAGGTTAAACACGTGTCCCCCCTTTCTGTGAATTCAAAAMCAATTCTGTTCTGTAAGTTAATGGAAGTCCCCTCTTTGATTCCCCCTATCCAAAAGATCCCTTCTGCTAATCAGAACCAAAGACTGTGCCAYCTTCAAGTCCAAAATTAGGTCTCATGCATGGTTTAAAAGAGCTACCAGGAGTGTAATATATACAGCTCTATTAAAGAGAAATTCAACCACAGCACACGATAAAGACAGCTTCAGTTTAGAATGTTTTAGGAAATAAAGAATTAACATTTATAACCCCAGAATTCTGTAACACATCTACCTATAAATTTACCTTAATATATTACCTAAAGAGCAATGAAGGTRCACTACTTGCGTTTTAAAATATAATGTTAATGTAAGGCCTGGCAATTTAAGATCGTTATTTATTATTACTAAGTTGTTATCAGCTTGAAAATATGTCGAACACAAATGTGAGCTTGTGATTAAATATACCATAGCCATTTGCAAAACTAACTGAATCATAAATCACTATAAATTAAGTTATCAGAAGAGGGAAATTTTTCAAAGCTAYGTACACAAGAGCAAAGCATAGCTTAGGGTTAGCACAGCAATCTCTCATAATAGGATACTTTAAGTCAAGTCTTGGACTAGATCCATATTTTATCCAGTATGCCACTGGGAAGAGTCGGGCTGGAAAAGCAAGTAAGATGTAAGCATGCTGACAGCATAACATAAGATGGTTCATACAACACTTGCCTATACTATATTCTGCTCAAAGTACAGCGAAGGGTCATTGTAAGCAGAAGTTTAAGAAAAAACTCAATGTTGAGATCAAGACTACATTTAAAAAAGCATGGTATTTGCCAGCAAAGGAAGCAGGCTTTTAATTTTGAAAGTTCATCTGAAAGATGAAAAGAATCCACTTCTTTACAGCATGAAGATAATTTGTAGCTAGAAACCATGCTAATTTTCATTACCACTTCATTGATTTCTATGCATTTAATATGCTTGCCTGCAGCTAGCATAGATGACAGACAGCTTTACTTGGGAATTGTCCCAAGTTTTAAAAATCTCAGTTTCTCTCTGGAGAGCTTTTTCATTCAAATATTAGTTATTTCAGAGCTTACTGGATATGTGCTAGCCTCTCCCTGAAGCAGAAGTGCTTTGCCTGCCCCACCTGCAGCTACTGCATTGCATTGGTTACCTCCCCACTGTGACATTCCCCAGAAATGAACTGCAAGCGAGGCACAATTCTGCAATCATACGCACGCTCAATTTGACACAACAGAAATCCCAAAGACAACAGATCAATGAGTGCGCAAATGTAGGCATGCACAAGTAGACTTAACAGGATTACAGTCTCTTAATGTTACAGTGCAAAGTATTTTTGGGATCAATTTTTATTTTGTTGAAGCAAGCTCTCCAAGGGTGCGGTGTTTAAATATTTTACATTTTATTAAGTAAAAAACTGAAGCCTTGATTCTAACATTTTGATTTTTTTCAAGTAAAAAGCAGTACTTTTAGCTCCTAAAAAATTTTATTCCAGGCTAGAAAAGTTTGGCAAGAGACTAACAGCAAACCATATAACCTATGAGTAAGTAATTTTTCTTATCATGCCAGTGTTAACGTTTATTAAAAATAGTAGAACAAATCTGCATGTTTATAGAAATAATTTTCTTAACTAAGAAGTCAGACTTTATTCATGCAGTATGCCACTACTACATGCTTTGATAGAATTCTTTATTAAAAACATGGATCGCAGAAGTCATTGAGAAAATACATTGCTTTCAAGCGTGTATCATCAGCAAGTTAATAATATACAGACATTCTGTTTATGGGAAATACTCAACTTTCAAAGTAAGCCACTTCTTTGCTTTTCCATTACCAAACTTAGGCAAGTCAAGAGCTACTGACTCATTAGAGAAAATCACTAACTTTTCCTGTGGAACAGCAAAGATTTAGTCAATTGACATTTCTAACACCAAAGTATATTGCATCTTCAAGGAACACAAAACAAGCATGGTTTGAAAGTAAATGTTTTCATTATTGGTTATATTAGGCAGTTTGCAACAGCCTACATCAGTCTAAAYCGGCGCGGCTGCAGTCCAGTTTTATTCTTACCTTGACGTGCCCGTCCAAGCACTTGTTTGACCCTGTGGTGAGCTGGTTCAGGAAGTTAAGCTGGCAAAAAACTAACSGTACAAAAATAATCCCACAGGGAGGGCAGGGCTGATTTGGATAGGCTGGCTAAGACTGTTACCGAACTATATAAATCATTTATCTATTTCTCCTCCCCCCCCCCCCAAGATGTGAAAACAAATCTATTACTGCTAGACCAGGAATAAGGGAAGTAAAGATATATGAAATGTCTGCCTCTCCATGAAATCACCACCTCTTGCTTTTACAAACATTCAACAAAATACTTTTAGATTGCAAAGCATTCCAAGAAATAAATGATTAGAAGAAACTATTTTCAATCACCAAAAAACTGCTTGAATGACTTACCAGAAACATTAATCGATGTTCCTGCATCAATAATTCCACTGTTAGGCCTTACACAGTATCTACGTGGTGCTGTGGTCTTAACTTTGAAGCACACGTTTCTGTCTGTAGGATTGCCGAGTTTCAGGTTTGTAGTGACAACATCTGTGAAAGGACCTGAGGAGGAGAGCAAAAGCAGACTGGAAATCACACAGAAASTACTTTCAAGCAGAGGCTAAGCAGGCTCTACATCTCTGATCACAAATCTTACAAAGTAATTAGATGCTCAATTTCCATCTATGGCACATATAGATAATCGTGTGCACAAAGCTAAGGATGCAGCGAGGCCTCCGAGCATTCTGATGTGCAGCATGCTCCAACACTCACAGCGCAACAGCTGAAGTTGATCATTAATAGCAAAACAAAAAGGGGGAAATTATTTATACATGGTGCCAACACAACAACATGGCATTCAAATGATGCCAAATTCTCTGCTGTATCACAGTTACTCCATTCTAACTACTGAATCCCAGTAAACCCAGGCTTACAGAGAGATACCATATATACCTATGTTATAGATGATAATAGGGGACTACAGTACAGTACGTTAACTAGAAAGGGAACGATAACAAAGTGGCTACTACAGATTCATCTGCATATGCAACCTGTACCTCCACAGAAGCAGGATTCCACCAGGTATTCAGAAATGCCGTACCATAACCAGCAAGATAAGCATTCAATGTGCATCGCCTTTTCCTTTTCCTACCACGTGTGTTTTTTTTTTTTTTTTTTTTTTTAAATAATTCTCTTGGCGACTAGAAATGATAAACCAGAAGCTTCATAAAATAGCCTACCTCATCCAAGACAGGAAATAACTATGTGGAAATAGGTAAATTCTTGGATGCTGAGAGCAGTGGCAAAGATTTCTCTATTAGCAAAGCCAGAATCAAACCATTGTCAAGTTCTGCAACACCAAGTGCAGGCAAATCAATTTCTCAGTGTCTCACTACCTAGTTGAAACTGCCCAMATCCCTCAGGTTAGAGGAAAGTCTAGGTACTGATTTTTCTACAAGACACTGATAAATCAGACAGGTAGCATGCAACTGCAGTGCTTGCTCAGATGGTAAAGAAGTACAATTAAAAGAAATATAACTACACTTTGATCAACTGTCTTCTGCATAAAAGTAAYTAATTTGATGCCTGAAAAAAATATCTTCATCTATCCTCAGGAGCAAAAGCAAATTGGTCAGAAAAARCACTGAACATTTCCTTGCAGAAATGACAACCCTAAAATTTAAAAAGGGTGAATGATGATGATGATGATAATAAACATATTAGCAGGCAACCTTCCACTATCTTCCTCCTGCAGCATGGTTGGCTCAAAATAATTTAAGTTCGCTTCCTTTTCTACAAATTTATCATAAAAATTTGTCTCCTAAGATGACATTTAATACAGCTGTAGAAGTATTACAGTCCTGCAACCTTTAACCTTGATCCAATTTGTTTTAAGTAATTAGAAGGGGAAAAAACCCCAAAACTATCACACACACACAAAAAAACCCCAAGCAGACAACAATGTAGCACCATTTCTGCCTGCACTCTGAACAAGCCAGCTCTGCATTTACAATGCAACCTGGTAGCAAAAAAATTGAAGCAATAAAATTTTCAGATCCCATGACAAAGATTTCAGTAAACCTATGCCCGGTGAAACACTGAGATGTGAAAGAGAATGAAACACAGCTGTCAAGTTTTCTCTGTGTTCTGCATGCAGAGARAGACTTTTAAGTCTAATGGAAAATAACTGGGCAGAAGCAGCCATGAGTTSTTAAACAAGCCAAATTATGAGAAAAATGCAGCAAACATTTAGGTGTGTAAAGACAGTAGCAGATCTTCAAGATAGTTCTAACTGGGAGAAGTCTAACATGCCAGAAGAAATTACTTGATGCCCAAGCATTAAGGATGTGCCTTTACTAAAAAATTACAGCTTGAGCTATTCCAGCACAGAGGGAGGGTCGTCTGTACAAAACCCTACATATGCAGCTGCATCCTCAATGGTGCTTTACTAGTCCACATGCTGGGATAGATTTCCTGTGGGAAATACCATGTTTTTACTTGGCTGATCCATGAATGCGTGCGGGATTTGTGCGCCCCAGCACCGAGCTGCTGTTTGTAATAGTAATACGACAACAATTCTGTGTGTAAAATAATTTCCAAATGGAGTTACTTATTGCTAACATAGATCATACCAAAATATTTGGCAGCAAAACCTTTCAGCAGACTGAATTCATTTCTTCTTGTCTGCTTGACATTTCCTCTTCTTTTCTGTCCGCTAAACTTTAAACAGTTTCTTTGGATACATTTTCCCCAAATTACAGGTTTTACAGATCAGCCAGCATAACTGTACTAGAAGGCTGACGTCTGTTTTCAGCAAACCTGTGCGCAGGCGTACTCCTTATGGCACTGCTGTTCAAATATTGTAGCAAAGCAAAACAGAGCGGACAAATGCAGGATTAAAACTGTTTTGAAGCATGCAAAAAAAGAAATAGACAACAGAGTGTTACTCAGGGGTAATTAGGGCATGGCAGTGAAATATTATCAGCTTGGCTGRCCTGCCTTTTAAGAGCAAGGCCCATAGACTGCCAACTCAGGCTGAAATGAAACCTTGATAACCTGTTGTTAGATTACTATAGCCTAGGTTAGACATTTTTGGGGGAGACTGGGGTATATGGGGGAACTGATCCCAGAATAAACACAAGCTAATTCTGTACTGGAGATACACCTTTGCTTCCTAGTATCTGGATTTGTGCACTGCAGGTAAGGTTGGCTGGGATATTAACAGTCGTATGAAACACACATCTACCCTAGAACTTCATTTTTCAGTGCAAGGCATTAGGACTTCTGGAATCACACCCACAGATACAGCAAGATAAAATGCTCTACACTTCTTTCCAACGCCTGTGTCCTCACTGCAAGTGGATGGACTATTTATACAAATATATGCAACACTTGGATAATGCCTATACCCCTAAGGTGGGCTGTAAGCACGGTTACAATCAGTCAGGATGGTACTTGGGTACAATGCATCTGGATGGTACTTGGGTTAAAAGCAACAAGTTGACTCTGCAGTGAAGACTGACTCTTACTGTGTGCCTAAACAGAAGCTGTACTCTTAAAAACCACRTTTATTTCATAACATTCAAAACAAAACAATGTATTTTTGACTGCTCTTAATATTTCTAGATAAGTGAAACATTAAGGCAGGGTGCTTTTCCAAATGACAATTTGCACTTCTTAAAAAAAAAAAAAGGAACTATTTTTCTCCCGTGTTTTTAAAGATCATGAGAAAAATGTCACTGGTGTCATCCCAAGGACAAAGTTATGGGAAACTCAGGGTCTGTACATGCATCATCTGACATGGGGTTGTCATGGGAGCAAGYTGTCTAGAAGGAAGAATGTAGTAAATTAAATTTGGCGGTGAAAGTTTGGAATATTCCACAAGGGCTTGATGACTTTTTCCTGCCAGTTAGAATAAAGTCARCTTCTGTTAATGCAAACTGGGCATCTAGTGATATGCAAACTAGCAGCACTATTTAAAGAAAAGAAAACATTACCTCATATACTCAGGCAACAAACAACAGTAAGAGGTATCATGGTTTTTCATAGGGTCACTTTTCAGCAGGGTTAGTTTCAAACTACAGCTGTGGCTTTCCACTCAGCCGCTACGCATACAACCCTTCACATTTGAAGATCACAGCATTATCTCAGAATTTGCCATGCTCCATTTGCTATTCAAACACCAGTGCTGTATCAATCTTTCCTAAGAGTGCCATTCTGCAGTGTACTGCATTATAACATCCCAGATCATTTTAGCAATAATACAAAAGCCTGAGAATTAGGTCAAAAGATGCCACTCGCTACTCACAGTAACCATGTTACACAGCTACATCGCCTGTACCGAATCTTAATATGATTATTCTCACCTTAACCAAAATTCCGTGCTTTAGCATGGCAAATAAACAATCCTCATACACATGTTCTTTCAATGGACCAAGAACACTGCTGTAGCACTGTTTGGCATGTGAAAGAAGTTAGCGCAAGTATCAGCAGAGGTAAAACTTTGATGGCACAGGCTTGGGCRGGAACATTCAAACCAAACAGGCACAGTCCTCTGCAGATTTGTACCTGCAAACACTACTACATCTTTATAATTAGCTACACACATTAGTTGGGCTACAGTCCCAGGGTTGTTTTATTCCTGCATCAGTCTGTCTCACTGCTGAAAGGGGAGGTGGTCTGACCTGTCGTCTCCACCAACTGCTTGTGCTAGCTGCACAGCGTTCATCTGGCCGGCCGAGCTGAGCCAGGGAGCTGCTCGGGCTGAAAATTAATCCACTTACAAGACAGGGAGTGAGAGAGGGGGCAGCAGGGAAGAGAAAAAGCAAAATCCGTTTTCAGCCAGATCCAGCAGCACTCAGACACTGGCATCAGGGAAACTGCATCTTTCTGCACAGCATTCTGCCAAATTAAGGCACCAAGGTCTCATATTTAGCAGGTTAAAGCTAGCACGTCTAGGCATACACTCTGCAGTCACACTTTTCCTTGTAGAGTTGGCATAGCTGTTTAAAGTAACTAAGGCACATGCCCAATTTTTTTGTGCTTAAATCTCATGCAAATTCTCATCTGCTTAAAGCCAGGCGTCCCCTAAAAAATTCACTGAACTGGTGCTTTTCAGAGCAAAAGCACTGCAGTAGCACTTCGATACAATCGTAGTTGAGTCATGTTAAACTGGCAATTGTTGATTAACAAGACTAAGAATAAATTCTCAAGCTGCCCATGTTATTCCCAGAATATTTTAGATGCATTTTCATCATCTTTCCCTAAACAACAATTTTTGCCACACGAACTCAGCACCACAGACACGTATCCAAAAGCAAGGTAATTGGAAACAGCAGAAATACAGGCAGAGCTTCCAGTGAGACAACCCCTCTTCCACYTCCTTTGTGGAAAGCAGCAGAATGCAACAATAGGAGGGGAAGCACGTATTTCACCACGGTTTAATCCCATCAATATGTCAGATGAAAGTCATTAATCACCTGACATATTAATCAGCCATAGAAAGGTAAGCAAGGAATCTTTAATAAGGGAGATGGTGGAAAGCAGTAAAAGGGAAACTTAAATTGTTTTGTGGCTATTCTCAAGACCCCCAATCCTACACATTGATGTGTCCTGACTAGATGTCCACATGGAGCAATAATTCATCCAGTGAAAAGCCACATCGACCCTGCATGTATGAGTGGAGAGGGTGGGGGTGGAACGTGATACTTCAGGCTCCCTTCCCCATCACACACACCATGCTGGCTCCTGCTCCCATGGCATGAAGTGCCTCCCCACCAGCTTGGTCAGCCCCTCAAACTGGAGATGCACCCTGCTCTAGCATGTACGAACCTGCTGCAGAGTCCTAAGCAAGCATGTATTAGCAGCACCAAAAAAAACACTACCACCCAAGAACACAGTCGTCTCACCATCTGAGTATTTCGGCCTTTCTACTTAAAACTTTTCTTATCACCACCTCTGAGTTGTTTCTCAATTCCTTTACTATGCCTCTGACAGTACGAAATTATTTCATTTTATTCCCACAATTTCTCCCATTTTATTTTTGGGGGTTTCTATCAGCAATAGAGAGATAGTCAAAATAAAAACACTAGCGATGAGCAAGAGGGCTCAATAACAGCTGTAGAACTTGACTTACTGTACACTTCTTTTTAAAGTTATATGTAAAGTTGATAACCTTTGAAGATAAACGCTAAAATGAAAACAGTTGAAATGTCATCTTGAGCTATCAGCCAGGTGCCTGTGAATCAAGAACACCCAAGATCCAATCAAACTCTCCCACCATCTTACTTGTCTTTAGACAAAGCACTTAAGGGCTTGATCTGCTATTAAGAGCCTTAAGAGTTGACAGCAACTCCAAAACAGAAGCAGGTTTGGACCCTTATAGTTTTCCTCTCTGTGAAGTCAGGAGAATACTTATCTAATTACAGAGAATCTTGTGAAGATTAGTGTTTTAAGAAGTACTGTATGCCAAGTTTTAATCATCATCACCATCTGGCTCTGGAGACATTCATAATTAAGTGAGCATCCGCAACTTTTGAAATCAAAGAAGTCAAAGAATGAGAAACAAGGAGTGCCTGTGTTGCATAAACATCTGATTTCACAAGTAACTCACTGAGAGGACCCAACAACCCCAAATTTGGTAATTATTTTTAAGAAAAACTTCGGCCTCTCTTAATCCTCATGTAAACCACTCATAAACCTTTCCATCTCAGCTTAGATTTTAAACAGAAGTAGCTAGAAAACCCCACGCCCATGGAATCAATTTCTTTACTCTTACTGTGACTAAGCCCGAAAGAGCCCTTGAAGCAAAGTGATGGGAGGGAAGTGGTCATTTCCACTTCTGCTGTGTCAAGCAGCAGAATCCTTGATGAAAAACCTATTACAAAAATAGAAGTGCCATCCAAATCACTTCCCATGCAACACCTGACATAGTGGAGTAATTTTTTTTTAAAAATATGTAATCAATAAAATTATCTAAGAGAAAAAAAAAGATGTAGAAAACCAACAAAATTACATGATCCAGATGCCAAAGTTGGAGCAAGGCTGGCAGTAATTTATTCCATTTGGGTGGATTAATCAGTGTCCTTCTCTGGCCTATTTTGGCACAAACTATTTTTGCCAGAGCATGTTTCATGCTTAATGGGGAAAAAAAAGAGAAAAAACAAATATGAGACTGAAGACTATTTTCAGGGTATGTATTAGTATGTAATTTTTGTCACCTTTTATTCCTCAGAGGATCATTAACAGTTTGACTTCACAGTTTTAAGAACTGTGAGGGCACACATAAGCTTGCCAAGAGACATGGAAGAATATGCCCTTCAAATAATTTTGGTAGCAGTGTCATTTGTTTTTTCCAACTGATCCCTTCAGGGTTTTATTACACCCAAACATTACTAACAGCAATCTTCAGCAACAAAATCGCACAACATGAAATATTTTCTCTACATCCTAAACTTAAAGCAGTTTTCCGCACACAATTGCATAAACAAGAGGCTGACAGCAGAGCTGGCTAGCTTTTAGAGGTGTATCTCTGTTTCAACTGTGCTTTCATATCCTTTTAGAACTGAATGCCAAACGTATCGTATTACTTTGTTCATTCCACTCACAAATATCACATGTACCAATTCTCTCCAGGTATGAAAACAGCTCAGAAAATAGTGGTATACTCTCTTTTGATAGTGGAATAGTAGTTACATCTCCTTCAATAAGCATGACATAGTAAGACCTACTTACAAGACGACACCCAGTTATTCTACATGGCTAGAAGCCTCATTCCTGGGGGCTGCTGGGTGGGCATTGAAAGGTTACTGAACAAAAGCCCAGGCCCCCAGGGAGAAGTGGGGATGCAGCAGTGGAGAGCAGAGCGCAGCATGATGATGGCCCGATGTGCAAGCTTCCCTGGCAAAAACAGTGCTAAAGACTGAAGTCAGTGTAAAGTATCTCCCTGAAAGAAGCATCGTGATTTTAGTCACCGTCCTAAACTACACTTTTTCTTGTACTTCTTGTGAGGTAATTTTTCCTGGTCTAATTTCATCACTAATTTCCATTTCAGATGCACATTAAATGGTAAGGAGCAACTTAACTACTCTAATTTTATGCTCATATATACTCTTCAGATAGACAAATTTGATGTGTAACTTAAATAGCAACTGAGCAAATATTTTAAGTGCAAAATTATGCATAAATTGCAAATACCAGAAGAAACGAGCAAAATTAGAGATTTTGGGATGCACAATGAGTAGCTGCTTTTCTAGTAACTTAAAAATTAAATAAGCAGTAAGAAACTAATTATAGCTACAAATAAGGAAGGAATCCTGAATTTAGCAAGATAGATTTCTGGGGAACCACTTGAAAACTAGCCTATCAACTGTGCTTTCAGAATCAAAGGGAAAAGAAACACCAAACCAAAACCAAATCAGAAATTTAGTCAGAAGCAGTGAGAAAACTTAGTAAGGAAAAAAATACCTGACAGCTTATACTGTCTGGCATAGAACAAGACACAAATGTGAAGTTGCATTCTCCAAACCTAAGCTTCCATAAGCATTATCTGCACCACTGTATGATGCCAGTAAGCATAGTGTAAAGATAGCTATACAAAAAAAGAAAAGGAAAAAAAAAAGCTTACTGCCGTTACACCTTTGCTCCTAGTCTGGTAAAAATGTAGGAAGGCCAGAGGAGGAGACATTACAAACCAGAGGTAATTATGCATGCAAATATTTTGAGAAGATGCAAAATATATTGTTAATTCACATATCACGAGAAGGAGCAGTTGCAAATATAAACAGGCAACAGTGGCAGTCCAAACATGAAACTGCACATGAGAGGGCTGGACTCCTGCTTGTGAGAAAAATTAGAAGCACCAGAAAAATTAGAAGTAACTGATTAGATGAAGAGGAGCAGTCATGGGAAAAAAACCAAAAGTGCAATTTTTTTTTTTCCTTAAAGAATCACATAGTCATTTGACATGCCTTCTACAAGCACAACTAACTTGAATTAGATCTTTAAAATTGTTTGCAAAAACATAAGATTTGGCTCCATAGTGAGCCCCACACCTACACGATTTTATAATTTGCATCGTAAGTAACTGGATCTCCAGGCAAACCTCGCCTTCTCTATTTTTTTCACCCCTCATGGAAACCAACCAAGAAAACAGGATTAAATTCAGAACGATAAAATCTTTAATCCATAGCACCATGGTAGGAGGGACTTAATTTACAGCTCAGAGAACTAGACACTAAAGTAGTTTAGTAAAGAGATTATTTTCATAAAGTATTTATAATAAAGTGGGATAAAGTACTGCAGGCAGCAGCAGTACCCAATTTGTACAAATGTTTTTGAGGCCAGAAGAATTACAGTTGAAGTAAGCAATTTTCAGAACAGCTATAATACAGAGAGGATAGACTCAGTCAACTCTCAGTCTGGATTGTCTTGCTAGTGTAAACACTCAATCACTTCAATCCATGTGCATTTTAATCCTGCACTGAATTAAACATGGAAATGGTGATTCRCTTTGCATACATTTTCAACGACAGCAAGATTGTGACAGCTGTCCCAGACTGATGGCACAAATCCCTCTTTATGAAAGGTTGCCTAGCAGGCCAAGTTTTAAATTCAACAACATCCCAGACATATATCAGAAAACATCCTCTATGTCTCTACAGACATCTCAGTCTACAAAGCAGGTATGAAAGGATTTATATATTGAATAAATATTGGGTCAAACACCAGAGGAAGAGACTTGGCACGAGTACGTCTCCTAGTTTAGATAAACTGGTATTTAAATATTCATACATGTATGTAAAATAGGCTTCCTTTCTGCCTCTGGTCATCACACAGGAAGACAATGAAAGGAGGCTTCAATGTTACTTTGGTAGGAACTGTCACACCACCGTCAGAGTCCCTCACTCAGAGAAGAGAGAGAGATCTAACTGGGAAAGAGGTCCTGACTGAACCAGATTCTCACTTAAATCAGTGAGGATTTACTTGGAGGAAAAAAAAACCGGCTTGCAGCAGCACGATGATAATGTTAAAGATCACATTCCCTACAAATGCAAAGATGAAATTTAAGTCTGGAACAACAGCTGTTACCACAAACAAAACTGTTGCGAACATCGTCAATAAAGCTTTCAAAGCCAACCAACTACACTGACAGAAAAAGTAAAAAGGCTGTTATTGTACCAACTATGAAATGCATTCAGTAGTTACTAGTTGCTCCCTGCAGGGAGCAAACATAAGACCAATATGGTAACAAGATAGCAGAAAATGAGTGTGACTGCAAGATGTGGGCAGAATTAGCAAAGGTCATTTGATTCCTGCATTGTCTCCAGCTAGGCAGAAAGCTATGTTTAGAGGCACTCTGAAAGCAAGAAACAAGACAAACCCTCGGTCACCCCGTTTTCTACAAAAATTGCATTATAATATATGTAGAAGTTGCTCATTTCATTCAAAACTCATTTGATTCAATCAATACCTTCCAGAGCTGGGCGCATACAACAAATTAAGCTTCTTTTAAAACTGGGTATTTGTTCATAGATGTAAGCTGACCTGAGCTCATAAAGTTGGATCACTCACTATGGTGATGATGCCTTTTTTCCAGTTGAGTTTCAAAACAGATCTGACAATCTATTTAAAGGCTTGTACTCTAATTTTTACAATCCTAATTCCGAATTAGAGTGCAATTAAACAAAATTCAGCCTTGTATTCAAAGGTAGCTAACCTAT
This sequence comes from Oceanodroma leucorhoa, assembly GCA_030449065.1. Classification (NCBI taxonomy): domain Eukaryota; kingdom Metazoa; phylum Chordata; class Aves; order Procellariiformes; genus Oceanodroma; species Oceanodroma leucorhoa. The sequence continues at coordinate 2,003,748 of JASVER010000063.1, forward strand.
TTTAAAAGAAATAAAGCATTGCACGACTACTGATAAGTTTTTAATTTATAAAACCTGTAAAGTGAAGGAAAAAAGGCAATAATTTCATTTCCAATTAGAAGAAACTATCAGAAACTCCTGTGCAAATTTCTACTCCTCCTTCACAGGTGATAAGACATTGCACATGGCATGCAGGGTAGCAGCTGGTAAATACGATTTACTGCTAAGCATCTGTGTGAACCTGCACCCACTAGGATACATTACCTGTGTCTTTATTTTTACATGATAGCCATGCTCCTAGGACTTCAGACAGCCATCCCGTACCTTATGTTTACATACATATTTTCAATATACTTTGTTATCAGATATATTTTCTGAAGTGATGAATAGAGGACACATCCCATCAACCAAATCAGACTGGCAGTCCGCCACCCTCATGAGCTTTAAATAACAAACTTGACAACATTTTTCACGAATCATTGCAATGGTTCCATAGCTCAAAGTGAGCTGAAAATTGGTGCACAAACATGAGATTCCCAAGGAACAGGAAATTATGAATGTATGTGTCCCATCCTTTACAATAAAGGCAAGCAGTTAATCATATTAAAAACACAAAATCCCACAAAACTAAGAGAAGTAACTGCCAAATAACAGTTACTCATGCTGATTTTTTCATGCATTAGGACCTTCCTTGAAATAGTAATACTTTGATTCCATTAACGCTCGTTACTTCAATTGCAATTCTTAAAATCTATGCAGTACAAAATTATTCAAAAGCCCTTAACCCATAAATCACATTGGCCAAAGCCTTCAAGCAGATTGTGAGATTTTTTGAAATAGTCTTGGGAGACTTAAATACATTAATTAAATTTAACAGAAAATGGAGCTAAACCTCCTTGACTGCTTCACACATCTCAAATAATTGTTATTCGGCTCTCTAACCTATTCAAAGTTTCAAATTTCTGTTAGCCCCCACACATACAGTTTCTCCCCCCTTTTCCAATGGAGCTGTTAGTGTCATGTTCCCAGTGTACAGGACACTGGCAGATTAAGGAAACTCAACAGAAGCACTATCTTCAACTCATTCCACCTTTCAAAAAATGAGACGTGTCATGAGACATTCACAATGCATCACTATCTTGTCTCTTATCTCCGGTTCCTTCCCTCCAAACACTACTCTTTTAAAGCAAAGTTAAGAGTCTATGCAAAGTGATAAAGTAATTATAAAACTAACGGTGCACGTGAAATTAGAATAATTCAGTGAGATGCAGCAAGTCTGTACAACTATAAGGAACACTTAATAGTTAGAATAAGCTATTGATTTTAGCTAAGTTGCACGAATGGCGAGCATAACATGAACTGCAAATATTTCAGTGTCACCAGAAAATGACTAATTTTGTTCGACAGTTGGGCTACGTACTTAGATTTTTTAGATTTAGGAAGCCTGCCTGTTATTTAAATACTATGTCCTCTTTTTAAGTGTATAACTTGATAATCAAATTCAAATATGTAGAGAGATGTGAAGGTTTACTTGTATTTAATGCAGTAACAATGATTTTACTAGGAATCAGGCTGGACAAAGGGAAGCATGGACTGGTACATTTTCCAGCAGAAAAGTAGATAGCCATTGACACAGCAGCCTTCAAAGAGTAAAGAAATCCTAGTACTGACTCCCACTATGCTGTGGATACCAGGAGGGCTCTAATAGTTTAAAGAAAACAGCATGTAAATTTTCCGCTTAAAAGATGCATATTCATTATATTAAACAGGCAACTTCTCACAACAGTCAGTATTTTACATTCTTAAACACAGCCTGTTCCAGTGGCAAGGACTAGAAATTCCAATTTATCCAATACAGAACAGAACAAGCACAGCGTCAAATCCCCCCGAATACCTTCAGTGCACGAGTGCTTCAATCATTACAGACAGATCATGACAGGGATGGAGATGTAATTATATAATTTAGTCGCAATGTCCGACTAAGTCCTTAACCTCTCTTCTGAGACTTGACAACTGCAGGTTCAGTAAAGGCTAATCTTATGTCCCAAACATTACTGAACTGTTGAACTTAAGAGCCTTAGCCTGGTATCTGATAAGAACTGGATATTCATGTCAGATACAGGAGGTTTTGCACACCTACACTGCAATGCACAGATCTGACGATAGTTTATACAGACTTACCTGAAGGAGCTCAAGCTATCTTATTTGGGAATGGCAGCCACCTAACCACAGTAATGCAGGTTATACAAGCTGCATGGGACTGTGGCTAAATACTAAATACTTCACTCACAGCGCTGCAGATATATTGTTGGACTGAGCACATCTATATGGGCCAAGGCCACACCTTTGGACTGCAGCTCTGATGTACCCAGGGGATTCACTTGAGCCAGTGACAGCTTGGAAACAACACTGCTAGGCCTCAGGCCAGGTCTGAATCAGTACTATTAGGACTGGAGAGTATTGGCTATTCTAGTTTATTATTGTGCCCTTTGCGGAAAGCAAAGTTACACAGGGACATATTGCATATGTGCAGGTGCAAAATCACATACTGGGAACAGGAAACAGCATTTCCAATTGTCAGCAACTTACAGTTTTGCGAGGAATTAATCCTGCATTTGGCAATACTGCTATTTGCCACTTGGGGAGCACTGCAACGGAGTGCTGAGTCATAAGTCCAGCCTAACCTGTAGCAAACCTCTAAAAACATTGCTGAAATGTACCTCAGCCTATGCCACCTCCGTTTTTGTGCATGTCCCCTAATAAACAACACTCCCTTGACACTCTGCATCTGCAAAGAATGCAGAAGCATTTCAAACACCTAAAAACCCAGGCAAGTTCTATAATAAGTTACATTCTAACAAAATTTTACTTGGTGACATTAAACAAATGTTCTCTATTCCAGATGGGCACATTATGCTGAAATGACAGATCAGCCTCACTGGGTAGCCACCMTGTGAAGTGCATGAGGCAGTGCCCTATAGCACAAGTGTGGCACTGTAATTAACAACTGTATCAAAACACAGCTAACACAAGGGGCCAGAATTACACATCCTTGTGTAAGTTTAAATTTCATAATTCCTAAAGTCAGGCCCTTGAATATTGTAATCTAACTAATTCTTGGATGTTATCTTCTAGATTTAAAAAAAAAGAAAGAAAAAAAAAGAAGAAAAAGGAAAAATAAATGGAAACGTTGTCATGTATAACAACAATGGTCTTTTTCACCATTCATTACCCATAAAGTCTGAACAATAAACCTTTAGTTCAGTACTTTCTCACCTAGTCTGCAAGTCTAAACCGACGAAGAGGTGTAGGAAGTCACTGGCAGGACAGTAAAGCTCCTATTTCACATGGCATCAAAGACGGGGGCAAGGAAATGGGCACCTCCGGCCACATAATAATGGTGGGCAGAGGACAGTGTCCTGCCTCCCACCATTCACAGCTGCATTTCAGCACAGCACATGCTGATGCTATTTTGGAGCATGTGTGTTATGGTGTAGGAGATGCGAGGCGGGGAGGAAAGACAACCCCTGCTCACGTTCACAGGCTGTGAAAAATTCTAGCATGAAAAACTCCTTTGATATTTTTGCAAACAAGTAACAAACAGTGTTTTGAAACAGAGCGCCAAATGAATTTAGAAGATTCACTGCAAACCAAGGGGCTGCAGAAGCTTCTTGGGAAAGGTCTTCAAATCCTTTACAAGCAAAGTGCTGGCTAAGAGAGAGATGTCTTCAACCCCATAGTGACTGGGTCATGTTATAGAAGAAATCCTCACTTCGGTGTCTTACTCCCTGCATCTTTTTGCGAACATCATCCCTCCCCCTAGATTTTCTATTTAAAAGCTATACAGAGCACTTCAACAGCATCAGAGCTATTTTCTGCTTTTCCTACCTGTCTGTATTTTGACTAGGACCTTTATCCACTTTCAGTGTTTGTGAAACCTGGTTTACAGTCCTACTTCATTGACATTGCTGCCCTACATTAAGCATCAGATCTCTCAGCGCACACCAGTGAGGAAGTATAACCGTACCAATTAGCAGCACTACTGACCTCTGCCAGTTTGTATCCACTGGCACTGTGCAAAGCAACGCTCTGGAAATAAACGCAACTATTTACAAAGGTGAGAAAATCATTACTGCCATACTACCAGGCAATATGCCATCACAAAACCAGTAGGACAAGAAACGCTCAGAGCAGAATTTACTTCGTGAATCCTTCAAATTGGCCTTTCCTGAATGAAGGACAGTGGTCAGCACTGCTTGTTAGAAAGGACTGTAAGACAGAATTTATTGCCAAGGCATATGAACGCTATCCATAGCATTAAGTCTGTTTGAACATTAATGTTTAAGCATACTTTCAAACCAAGCCATTTATTAGCTGCACTTAGTCAAGCAACATTTTACGTTGTAAGGAGTATACATTGCTGGCTACAGATCTGGCAACCAAAATCTATACGGTTAGTTGACTTAACTTCAACAGTTACTGATTATTTACCCTAGAACCTCAACCGAAGGACAGGCAGCCTGAGAAGTTATCTTTATTTCAACAAAAAGCAGAGTTTGGCTGGATTTATACCTACCTGTGATGAAGTGGGGGAAAAAAAACCAACCAACCCTGAATCACAATTATGTCTCATTGGCAAGTCAGTGCCAATTAAGGCCCCACTTTCTGCCCACCTGAGTTTGGATTCACTTGCTTGTTGAAAGCAATATTATTCAGAACGAGCTGATGTTCATCTAACCATACTTAATGTAAAGAATGTTAAAACAACAATGGTTTCCTTCTTAAGCATGTTTGATACTGCTGCCATAACAACATGCAAATACTTCAGCTTGCAGCAAAGCTATATTCATTCCACTCAGTGTTTATTACCATACTTTTTGATAAGCTTATATTATTACTTCTAATATATTTACTAATAAAAATAGGTAAAGACTTGCCCTACATTTGAAAATATACCTGAAAGCTTTTTAAAGACTATTATTTTTACCAAAAGACAGTAAATAAATCACTATTTAAAAAAAAAAAAAAGCATATTTGCCAGATACTCAAATGAAGCTATCAAGCACCTCTGACTCTGGTAGCATAAATAAACTTGCTGAATGCTTATTTGTAATCCCAGAATATTGTATTACAGTGGTGCTATCTATCAGGCTACAAGACAAGAATTTCAACGCTAGCAAAAATTCAAACCCATTCAAAATTTTTATTTAAAGAAAGGATGGATTTTCGCGCAGGCAGAGTATGCACGATTGGTTTATATAAATGGCTTGTCAAATTATAATAACAATAATATGAAAAAGCCACGAAACGCTGCCCAGCACCTGGCCAGAGGCCCTGTGTTTTCTGTCAAAGCGCGGCAGAGCCCCACGCACGCGTTTCGGGTGCCCCACGCCCCAGCTGCGTGACAGCTCGGGGAGGACTCGCCTCCCCCCGCCTCAGGGCCGGGGGTCTCGAAGCCGCCGAACGTCTGAAAAAAACATCCCCTTCCTCTGCCACCGCACCTCCGCCGAGGCCGAGGGCTCCTCCCGCCGCCTCGGACATTCCCCGCTGCCGGACGGCCCCGCGGGGCTCAGGCGCTGCCCGCAGCCCCCGGCCTGCGCTGCCCACGCCCGGCGGGCGCGGCGGCCCCTCCGCCGCGGCGGGGGAAGGTCAGCCCGGGGGAGACACGGCCTTTCCCGGGGCGCGCTGCCCCGCCGCCGGCTGGCGAAGGCGGCGGCCGGGACCCCCCCGCGCGCTTCCCCTCAGGCCGCCCTCGGCCCTGCAGCAGCCGCCCGCGGCGCGGGTGGGGGCGGGCGGCGCAGCCGCGGCGGGGGAAGGCCCGGTGGGGACCCCCGCGCCCCGCTGCAGCCCCACGGGGCCCGGGGGGGAGCTTCCCCGCCCCGCGGCAGGCGGGAGAGGCCCAGCAGGGCGGGGGGCGGCGGCGCTGAAGGACATTTTAGCGGCTGGTGCCCAGCCCCGGCCCCCGGAAAATGGCTGCCGCTGGAGCGGGGCCTGAGAGCGGCCGCGCCACCGGCCTGGCGCGGGAAGGCGGCGGGAGGTGGCGGCGGCCGCCTCGTACCTTTGAATTTGAGCTCGTGCTGCGGTTCGAGGCTGAGGACCTGCTCCGCTTTCGCCATGTTCCTCCTCCTCGGCGGTGGCGGCACCAGGCGGAGAGAGGAAGGGACGGGGAGGGAGGGGAAGGAAGGGGGAAGGAGGGGAGGGGAGAAGGGAGGGCAGGCAGGCAGGCGGGGGGAGGCGCGCCCGGCTGGTTTATTCACCCCCCCGCCAAGCGGCCCGGAGCGGCGAAGGGAGAGGCGCTGCGGGCGGCGGAGCGGGGACGGGCCGGGGAGGGCGGGCGGCGGCTCGGCGGCTCCCAGCGCGCACGCTGCCCTGGCAGGGACGCGGGGAGCGGGCGGGAGGCGGGTCGGAGGCGGGATGATGCAGCACGGAGGGGCCCAGAGAGAGGCTGCGGCTGACGTCTGCCGCCGGCACCGCCGCCCGCCTCCCGCCGCGGCTGAGGGGCCGGGCCCGGCCCGGCAGCCCCGCGGCTCCCCCCGGCGCGGCGCGGCCCGCCCTAGCTGCCGGCAGGGGCAGGGGGAGTCTGAGCGGTGGGAGGCTCCTCACCTCTCTTTTGGGTGCTCGTTTGGCTCGAGCTACCTCCCTACGGCTGTAACGTTACGGGGGAGAAAGAGGCTCGTAATATTAATGAAGTTTAACCATCACTGAAAAATGATGATTTGTAATAAATGCCTTATTATCTGGCAGCAGCCTGTCATTTCAGGCCTTGATTCCGTAAAGCGCGGTCTGTGTCGCCTCGGCGCAAGGCGCGGTCCCTCCGCCCCGAGGCAGCCCGGGAGGGCCGCGCCCCTCCGGGCGCTCGCCGGGGCTCTGCCGGGCTGGCCGCCCGMGCCCCAGCACCGCCGGGGGCCTTTCGGCTGGAAATAACGGGGAAGGGAAACGCGTGCAGGGCAAGCAGGGATTCCTGGAGCGTCGAAGAGCCGCTCTGTAGAGGATGACATCCCAAGGCAATCATGCTATGACTGCAGGGCTGAAGAACGGAGCATTACAGCACCAGGAAAATCCTGGTAACTGTCATCAAGCTCCAGGAAAGACTAACTTTTTAACAAATAAAACCAGACTTTCAGGTCACCTTATCGCTTTTAAGACATCCCCCCCCACTTCTTAAGTAAACTGTAACCAAAGTTTTGGGTTGTTTGGTTTGGTTTTTTTTTGTTGTTGGGTATGGGTTTTTTTGTTGTTGTTGGTTATTTTTTTCATTTTTTTTCTACGCAAATAGCATGATTTAAAATATTTTTAAAATTTACAGGTTGTTCTAATATGAAGTAGTGCTTTGTTAATAGCCTTAGGCCAGTGTAGTTACAATAGCACTATGCTTTTTTTCTCCCCCCCCCCCCCGTTGTTTTAAACATTCTAAAAGTTTGTAAGAATTTATAAAGCATTGCTGTAACCTGTCAAATTCAGCAAGGGGTAACACTGAAGCAGGAGTTTGGGATGCCCATGTTAGCAGCAGAAACGTGTTGGTCCTAAAAACTGGTAATTTATATACACCAAAAATTATGCATTAGGCAACTGGACTTTAGACATACAGGAGTTCGGAAGGAGATACCATTTGCAGAGATAAAAAGCAAGTGTATTGACATTGATCAACTTCCAAAAAATAACATAACTGTATGCTTTGAGTTGCTAAGTCCTAATCAGGGCTGATCAGCAAACATGTAAGAGGTGAATAAAAATACAGTAATAGTAAAACATTGTGAAAATTCATTTTATCACACCAATACAACCTGTGAAACAGCATACCTCACCTCCACACAAGTTCTTTGCATCATGAATGCTGTTTTACTTTGTAATTGCCAAAAATGCATAAGGTAGCTAAAAAGAGCTGGAATTCCTAACAAGAGGGTTGTTCTCATTTCTGGCAATAAACACAATGGGGAATGACGGATGTATATGTTAAAATTACCACCACTAAAGGGGATGATGGCATTCAATGCTCTAAGCACATCTGCAGTATTTATACCACATCTCAACACTTCAGCTGCTCTTATCCATGATAGCCCCTGTTTTTCAGCTCATCTGCTTAACTACCTCTGATCCCGTTTCGTCTTTTGGTTTTGTTCTGAGATGTCTTTCATTCCATGCCACAACAAACCAAACCCATATATGTGTTTAGTATAACTCTTGGTTTTGCATAATGCAAGTGAAACCTGCTAACTCCTTCTGGCCAATACATCAGGACTAATTTTTAGAAGCTTCAGCAATCTACGGCAACATGCTCAAATAATGTACTGCTGTTCTTCCTTAAATTCCTTCTCTGTTGAAGAAAAGATGGTCACATAATGTCATAAAGGAGTGCATTTTCTTTTCCAGGTCCCTGCTATCCTACTTTGCTTAGTTAATTAGATTTGGAGCCTAGGATGTTCTTGGCTTATTATTTTTGCTACTTGTGGGGGTTTAATTTATAGCATAAACTATGGATTATGTCATAACGTTTTACTAGATCTCAAATCAGGAGAGAATTGAGTTCATTTACACTTTGGAGTAGAGCTTTCTTTGGCTGATATTCTGGAAAGGTTATCTTCTTTCACATAATCTCTTAGGTTTTATTTTTACAAACAGATTTTCTCACTGAGCTAGGCATTCTCAAGTCCACTAATTAGTAGAAAAGACAAGCTTTATATGTATCTGCAAGTTAACTGGAAACTAACGGTGAGGAACAAGATAGAGGAAACTTTATACAACACACAGTCATACATAATAAAAAACCATAAACAACTGTTCAGTGTTGCTGCCCAGACCTTTCAAGTTCCACTTTTCCTGAAAGAAGTACAAAGTACACCCTTAAGCATTTGATGATCCACATCTTAAAGGGTTTGCCAAGTTGTATCATCTTACCGCAACTGGCAGCTCTGAACTTACCTGCTTGTATTTGAAGGACTCACCCACGTTTTCATGCAGGCTGAAGTTTTATAAAGCACAGCACTGTTTACTCTAATTTGAAAATTTATGAAGTCTAATGAATATAGGTTGCCAGGATTTTGTTATATGTAAATAACGTGTGTACATTTAATATTGTGTAGCTCAGATTCATTGAAGTGGGCACGCATGAAGGCCACCTGCAGTACTACATCCTTAACAATTACACAAAACAACCCTCGCTTTATTTTTATTCAGCCACAAGATGACTAGAAGGCAACTTGTTGCCCAGGTGGGGTTTTGATTAACAGGAGAAAATAGGGGTGAACACTACAGGGGAAACTCTTAAGAGCACCTGAAAGCTTTGTACTGGAACAATTTTAAAGAACAGTTTCATCTGTTACAAAACTTTTACCTTAAAAGCTATGAAAGACTTGATCCGAGTAAAACATTCTCTCATATTGTGTGTGTGCAAATTAGGTGGTTTGCATTTAGTTATCTAGATTCCCTATGCGAACACATCTAAATGTCTTTTTCTCTCTATTCTAGCACATTCCTTGTGTTTACCCTTCTTATGCTCTCTCTGATGCACATTCATACCCCCTTACACGAACACATTTGACACTCTTCAAAAGCAGTTTACACACATCTAAGATAACTTAAAAATAGCAATAAAAATAAAAATAGCAAAAAACACAATAAATTTAAGTTATTCCAGGCCTCTGTTAATAAGATGACAGTATGTGTTGCTTGCATATGAACTGCAGCCAGTTGCTTAGTAAGAACTTGTATTCAACATTTTCAGGTAAAAGAGCAGTATCAGAAAAAGGACTTTTTTTGCTTATTTATGCTTTTGAAGGCTGCTATTAACTGAACATTAGACTTGCATCACATATTGAAACAAGAAAACTACATCTTCTAAGCATCACATAAGACAARTAAGGTAACTGTAGCCAACTCCATATTTTTGTGCTCTACGTAACCACCAAAGCAATGGTTTAAAAAAAGCAAGCTACCAACCAGCTGGCTGTATTAACAAATAAGAAAGGATCCCTTCCCAGCATGACAGGCCCCCACAACACTGTACAGATGTTAAAAGCACTTTACAGTTTTGATTGACAGAAACCTGGCCTAAGCAGTCAAGAATTTTACATTTCATGCAGTCTAAGCTAAAAGCAATGTATTAAATAACTTGACCCTGGTAGAATTTGTCAGGCCTTGCACTGGTTGACAAGACTGTGTGTGGCCTGCAGTTTCTCAGACATCACGCTGCAAAGAAAGGAAGCATTACACAAAAGCTGCATTCTCTGCTGTTTTTCCCCATCCCTTCTTTGTACAAGTTCATCTTCTGCCTTTGTCTGTGTATACATAAACCAGGGAAAAGCTACAGTTTCTGAATGACGTAGTCAGTACTTTTACAAAACAGCTATTTGAATCATCACTTAGAATCACTTCTGCCATGGTATTGCTTACATTCCTCTTCTACAATTCTATTACTATAGAGGCTGTTTTTTAAGACATTATAAATGGTTCGAAAATTCTCAAACAAAGCCAGCACATTTATAAACAACGCCTTTTATTAATAAAATGTTTACACCTTTTTTTGCACAATACATCAGACGGGTAGTGATTTAGCATGTTATTACACTATAAAAGTTTATTATGAATGCTTAAGCTGAAAAGGCTGTTTACATTATGCCAAATCAACATTTCTTTATTTGCATTCTATGCACTATATGGGAGTGTAACAATTCAAACAAAAAGGAGAGAACAAAAGCCTGGTTTTCCTCATTAGCATCTACAAACCAACAATACAGACAAACCTGTACACACTCTCAGGACCAGCCCAAGAGAAGACTAAAAAAGACTCAAGTCTCTCATTCATAAGCTTGGGAATTCATCACTACAACATTTCATCACTAGCAATCTGACTACATTTCATGCAGTGAAGCAATGGTTGTAAATTTGTGCAGTTTACAGTGCTGCAAATGCTCTGTAACTTTGAGCGGCTTAAGTTTGTTTTAATAAGAGATACTATAATAAGAAGGCACAGACCTTTCAACCTTTGTAACAGGTTAACCCAATCCTATAATGAAAAGGCAGAACGTTCTTAAGAGGGACAAGAATTGTGGATACAAAGGTTAACCTTCATACATAATTTTACAGGCAAACATTTATTACACTGCAAGACCTATATGCATATCAGGTTATTTTTGTGCCCTGAAAACACAAATGCAAATGCAAAGTTTCTTGTTTAGAAGAAACCTTCAGAATGATTTCTTTTTTTCTTCATTGTACTGGAGGTGGGAGGTACAAGGCGGAAGATTGCCAGGAAGTCTTAAGTGTCTTACAACTACAGAAATGCAGTCCATTTCTGAGTCTTAAATCAATTCACTGTGTCACAATTTCAATGTTGGATACACAATATTCAGAAATAGAAAGTACAAAAAAGGAAGTGAAAATATGGAAGTGTTTACGTMATGTTACTAGAGCCTTACAATAATTTGCTCCCCCAGGTGAATGTGCTTTTAGCCTTCGTTATGTGGTATAACACAGTAGTGGTACATTCTCAGCTGCTATGTTTTCATAACAGTTTCATAAGGCTGTACTAATGAATTACCATTTTGTTTACAAATATTTGCTTTCTAGATACTTCTAGAACCTTTGAGGAGAAAAAGACACTTACCACCTATTCTTGGCTAAATCCCATAAGGAAACAAAAAACAAATTGTCAAGAAAACATAATGGATTTAATAGGAAATACATACTGTAACATGAGTAGAAGTGAAGCAAGAAAGTAGCAGGGAACCTATCTAGGCATCAGAGTTACAGCATATCCAAATGCAACAACTGGATGGAGTATCACACTCGCACAAATGAAGAGCATGACAGAAAGAGTGGTCTGTATCCTTCAACATTTGAAGGAGTAGCAATTGGTTTGTTCAATAATACATCTGAAAAAATTAACAGAAATGAAACAAAGAAAACCCCAACCTTCTTAAAAGAAGAGTACATTTACAAAGGTAATCAGCTCCTTGAATAAAATTCATTGTTAGTGTTTAAACAAAAATTTAAGAACCCCAACTTGCAGGATGATGTAATGGGAAAAACAAAATTGTTTCTTCCAAGAAGTCTTTAGTCCARATGAGAGCAGTTTAAGCAAATGCTGTCCCAATTTTTCAGGGACAAATCATCCCACTGCCTTGATTTTCCATGTAAAATAGGAAGCACCAAATAACTCTAAGCCACTAGAACTTTTCTAAGTGTTTTTAAATAGCTGTTTCTAGCACATACACTCTGACAACACTATGTTAAAAATTCAGGGTGGGGTGGGGGGCATTAAGAGGGGGAAGGAGGAAAAAGCTGACCCTAGGATCATTTTGACATGTCAGAGACTAAGCCCATCAGTACTCTTGGGTTTCAGGAGAGTCCTATATCCCTTGAAAGATTTGTTATCCATGACACTTCATGGAAAAAGTTTGGTAATGCTTGTTTGATTTTTCTAAGTCATGCATTTTTGATTCTAGCTGACCAAGAAAGGGTTTGCATTCAAACTTTGGAGACCTCCAGAATATCAGAAGGGGTTTTTTAGAAACGAGCATTGGTGTCAGAAGGCCCAGTAATTTTAGGGAAATATGTTTTGGCACCTGATTCTTGTATGAGAAACAAAGATGCAGTTTCAAGCTTATTTCTTTTGCCAAGCTGGAGCCATATGACCCTGAAAAGGTCAGCTGACATGACTTTTTTATACTAGAATCTATATTTCTTAGATTGGTAATTCACAACAACATCTTATTTCTATAAAACTTCTGCCACCTACCATTACTAAGGCTGTGACCTATTACAAGGAATGTGATCTGAACATAAAATTTTAACAGTTTTCTTTAGAGAATTTTGTGCAGATTTTTTAGAAGCTTAGTTCCAAGCACACAGTTGCCGTGCTTCAGGTAACTGACTCGTGGCATACAAACAGTCTCAGGTCACTGTAAAACAACTTCCTGCTAAAAAAGTTAAGAAAGTTTGTCCTCCTCTCTTGCCCACGAACAGAAGAGCCTCTTTTTTTAGAGGTTTAAAGTGTTTAAGAGAGATAACATGAAGCTTTTTAGAAAATGAGTAGGCAGTGTAGAAATTTAAGTCAGTGAATTATTCAGATTCTCCTCATGTTTGAGGTGATTTTTTTCTACTTCTATGTAGCTATCGCTGCTTGTAAGTGAGGCTTGCTCCAGGGTGACTAGCTACACAGTTCAGACAGCTTCTGTCCTGTAAATCATCAATTCCCAAGATAGTCTTTGCAGATTGCTGACATAGCACGCCACAAATAACTACACCATCCTTAATAAACACTAAAGACTGTTTCACAAGAGAGTCATTCACAGATCACTGATAAAGCTTTCTTTTCCAACTAATACTCAATATGTTATACTGGAAATTAACACTAATGTTAAGGAATAATTTAGGATTAACATCGTAACAAAAATCTTATTGAGGCCAACTTTTAAACCATTCAAGATATTCATCCTGAATCATTTTTTGATAATTAAAATGAAGTTTTAACCATGAATGTAGACAGCTCCCAATGAATCCCACACCTCTTGACTAGGTTAAAGGATTAGACTTCCAAATCAGTAAGTAGGCATTGTCTCCTCTTCTCTTACTCTTTTCCCAACCATGTAAATAATCTGTCTTGAGCAGGCTGGTAACATTAAATTAGTATTATATACACCAACACATCAAAGACTCGAGTCTCCATAAAACACCCCTCTAAACTATCAACTGTCTGATCCTGTAGCACTTAGAGGAACTCACTGATGTCAGTAGGGATTTGAAGTGCAATGATTTGTGTTGTTTCAACAAGGACCTAGTGACATAAATGAAGTCTTTACCTTCTTGGCAACAGCAAAAGTTGTTAGAATTGTCTTAGAACTTTTCAAAGCACCTATTACAATTTTCAGTAGTTTTACCACTAGATACTTCTGTTATTAAAAATAAGCTTCCAGATTTCACCTACTTAGGCATTCAGTATGCCAGTTTTCAGCATGTATATAAAGTATACTACAAAACTACCTACAGCACAGATCAAGAGCCGGGCAAGTCAGCTAGGAGACTGCTGTAATTTAGAGGGTTGGATGAAGACACCCTCCAAAACTTGGGGAGCACATTTAAGTTGCTCCAAAGCTTAAGAACTAAACATTTATCAAATAGTACTTTTGTACAAATCTGTAACTTTCATGGGAAAGAATTGGTATTGTTTAGAAGTTGAAACAGTCGTATTTTGTCAGTTAAAAAATGCTCTGGATCAATGATATGAAGTGTACCTCGTTACATTTTTACATACATGATACTTTACCCTTCCAAACTTGCTTTGCAGCAATTAATTCCCTTTGAGAGTATCTGAAAGCCTAGTCTCTATGATAAGCTCCATTCATTAAACACAAAGGCATAGTGGAATACAACTTCAGTCCTGAGCTTTTTCAACAGCTTCTTAAAAGAAAAAAAGTTATTAAAAATTTAGCTGGAATGGTTGATAATCAGCACTCCAAACACTCAAAGGCTAATGTACCTCCAAATAGAGAAGTTATATTAGGACAAAATATAATCAATTTCAGCAAGCCTAGTGCAATATGAAAGCAGATGGCCTAACAAATTATTAATACCAAAGAAACCATTTTTCTCCAACAAAAATGAAACAATGAACATGTGCATCTCATCCAGAGAAGACTGCATTCCAGCTTTCAGCTAGGGCCAACTGATCAATAAACAGTTATCTTGGCTCAAAAGAACTTACATCAACAGTCTGTCATTTTAAATAGGCACGTGTTAAAAAGCCATCTCACTTCAGCATTCATAGTTTGGACAATCTGAAACACTGCCTACTTCCACATTTTCATTAACTGCAGTAATTCAAGATCAGAACTGCAAAAAGGATATGAAGTATGCTGGCATTCCACTCAGATTGGTAACAAAACAAAAGGAGTCTGAGGCATTAAGACTTTGCTACATTTGAGAAGGGCCAGATTGTTGCTGCTTCTTCAGTGTTTTGCGGTGGGGGTTTTTTGTTTGTTTGTTTTTAAAGTCTAATTTTGGTGTATAGCAAGTAAGTGAGGACAGATCAGAAAGCAGTTCATAAAGATTTGCTAAGATATATGGATCTCTCCCCTGACTGGAGAGAACTACAATAACCTCAATACTAGCCTAGCTCTCAGTCTTGCCTAGAGTCCGGTATTTTCTTCTCAAGTCAATAAATCTTGGATAAATACTATTAAACCATTTTTGTTATCTCATGGAAAAACAGATTTAAACTCCATTTTTACCACATGCTAACAGGCAATAACAATAATTTAGAAAGTCTGAAATTCCTTTTTCTACTAAAATACATGAAAGATATTCCCAATATCTGCGACTTTCCTTCTCCTACTATGATCTTTCCAAGTTCAACAATTTCCAGATTTATTACTAACCAGCTTTAATAAAAGCAGTATTTTCTGTATCACAGTTAAGGTACTAAAGCACCTGGTATCTTGGTATAGAATAGTTCTGAAGCACTGTGAACACAAAATGTTTTAAAAACCTAGTTGAATTGGATAACCACACAATTTATTTTTTAAAAATTTGGCGGGGGTAAGAATGGACATATTTCAAAGAAATTAGGGATTTCCGTGACTGCCACTATGAAAGTTCTACATTTAATTGCTAACCTGCTTTTTTATAATTAAAAATATGCCCAAGAGCAAGCTTACTCTGTTCTTTCTTTACTAATTATATTTCCATCAAGCAATTTTGTAGGAGTACTAAAGTTTTCTGTTCATAATTTATTTGCTTTGAGTGACAGAAAAAGATATATCATACATCGGACTGAACACCAAACACAAATCTGTCTCTACTATGAGATGCTTTGTTAAGCACCAATGTTTCAAAGGGGCTTCAAACAGCCATCGTTTGGTGAAGTATACTTCTTGGGCACTCTATAAGCATATAGCCTGTACAACTGTGGTAAAGAAGGCGTAACTGACAAGGCAGGGTAAGTAAAAGGCATGATAAAAATGTAATCACCAAATTTCAATCAAACATACTGACCCGTTCAAAAAATCTCACCGTAATAGTTCACCTGTTTTGCTCCAGAATAGCTCTACGAGAATTTTCACTAATATAAACTAATCTGAAATCCTTTAATTTCTTACAAACTTTTCTAYGTTTCCTTCAGAGAAAATACTTGAGATTATAGAAAACCAAATTACAAACAAAGAGTAAGCATCATCAACATGATCTCATTTTGATACTAAAGCTAAACAACGTATTTTCATACATACTCAAGTCTATTAAGCTCTTTTTCTTCAAAAGTACAAAGTTTCTGACTAGTGCTAGTAGGAAACAAAAAGAAAAATAAATAAAATAGGACAAATGGGTACAGTCAACCTATAGTTTAATTGGAAGTGTACTAAAACCAACACAGAATAAGCTAAACACTGATTTGCTAAAAACCCTCACAGGTGAAAAAGCCCAGGAACCAAGAGGTAACGATCTACATTACCACATGTCTTAAGGTTACTTCCTATTTGTATTTTTGTGCCCAAAACAGGAAAGACTGGGTGCACCACAGATGAAAACTTGTTCAACAGACAGACCTCATGCTGCACCAACAGCATTCTCTATTGGCCCCTTCAAATGTGATTGAAAGAGAAAGAATTTCAGTCTGCCTCTGGATGAACTCACAGTGACAATACCTAAAATGCAGGAAAAAAAACCTGATGGAGATTCCCCAGGAGTTTATCCATAGGTGTGGAATGGAAGGAGTGTATAAGATTGCATTATTTTTTACTGTTTTTACATAATTTATAATACTTTAAACACTGGTCTCATAAATACAATATGAACACTTTACACATGCCAAGCAATTAAAAGCTTCCCCCCAAACTTTTAGGTCTTAACAGAACCACTGGCAGCATCTGTTTACAGCATCTGTTTTTAGTCAGTAACCACTTAGTCAGAACTACAACTAGGTTTTCTTCAACCAACATCTTAATGCTAAAAAACTTGTAAGAACAAAAAGATGCCTATAAGCATATCGATTTGCCTTGAAGTGATTAAAGTCAGCATGAAAAAAGGATTGTCTGTGGTTTAAGATCTGTTGCTTGTGTCCCCACCCCGGCGCATATAATCTTTAAATAAAAAGTGCAAATGGGATTTGGGGACTGGATGGACTGATTTGCCTATTATTTGTCTTCAGTTGCTTATTCTGTAGCCACCTCACACCAACTGTCCCATCGTACTTTGGATTAGCTACAATTAAATTTAAAATAAGGCTCACTGAAGAAAAGGAAGAAATGACATCCAACTTCCAGACTCCTCCCACCCCTAAGTCCCACAAAAGTGCTCATTTCCCTTTTTACAAAAAAAACCCCTAAAATCTTGATTACAAAACTATTAAACATTTCAGTTCTATCATCCATATAGTCACCTTCCTTTCAGGCAAGGCCAAAAAAGTGATGATGGATTCCTTTGAATGCAAGAGATACTACATTTTCTGTAAGTAAACAGGCTGACATTACGATTGCAGTCTTCTCTGCAAGTGTACAGATGTCAGACAAACTGGTCCATTTTTGTGGGACCTCGGGTGTATGAACACCAGCAGATAAAGATCTAAGACTGATAATATAAACCCAATGTGAACTATTAACTTCCAAGACCACCTACTGTATAAACAAGTCTGATTTTCTAAGGGATCAGTCAACAGCAGCTGCGCTTTGTCACCGATGGCTGTCTTCTAAGTTTGAAGCCCTTACCACTAGACGGGGGGTTGGTGTCAGTTGATGGAATTCTGCGACCTACAAGGAGGCAGAAAAAAAATTTATAGCAAACATCATACTTAAAACTAATTCTAAGCATTCAGTCTATGTTTTGTATACAAAAAATGTGTCTTCAATTAGTCATATGCCTTTAATGACAACATTCCTGCATAACAGAAGGATGGCAGTTAACAGTCATAGTTATACTATGTCTGCAAGAGGTATGGTTCCACAAAAGAAGAGTAGAGGCAGTTTTAAGCTAGTTTTGCAGTGTTTACCCTTCAGGCTAATCTAGACTTGGAGAGCTTAGCTATAAAAGTACCCAGAGAACATAGCCTGCAGGATCCAATACCATCTGGAATATCTTCATTGATAACTACCATTTTGACCTGTATTTCCACAGTAGATCACCTGCATCGGGCTTAGCACAGAAGTGCTTGTAAAGATAGCTGCTTTAGTCATCTAATCAATCTTTAAAATTGACTATTCCTGGCTGAGTATTCTTTTCTGAGGAGGATTTATGATTTTTTTTCCATAGTTTATTCATGATCAATTTTAGAGAGCAACCATTAAGTCAGTAAATCAGGAAGCTAATCTACAGCACATACCTTTTACATCAGCTACAATATATTCAACTGCTTATAAGGATCCTATTTTTTTAAGTCTAATGCTTCTGTAATTATTCAAAGCTAAACTACAGTGTGTGCACACACACAAATGGATTGCTGCTTGTCCTCTTTTCGCAAACATGCTGATGTACCTGCACATTGGTGCTGCTGCCTGAAACATATCCTGCAAATAATATTGCATAGAATTCACTTTGGAATACTGTCTGCTTTTCATTCACACAAAAAAAATTGTCATTGTCCTCCCCGCCATGAATGAGACAGAAATTATTTGCAATTTGATTAAAAAACCGAAGGTATCACAAAAATACTGGTGGAAAGTCTACACACAATAGTTGCAGTAATCTGGCATTTATGAATTCCTTTATTTTTGAAAATGCATTGTTTTAGATTAAGTACGAACACTAAGAGTGAGAACTTAATTCCCTTTCTCAGCTGTATAAAGTTTGGATCTTCATGCCATTTCCTTTCCCTTCCATAACCTTGGAAGTACTAATCAAAACATTCARTAACAGATACAGTAAGATGACACTGACTTCTCACATGAGTGCCCTGCTTGCTATTTATCCAGCAGCATCACAGTAGGCTTAAAATCTCTAGAAGGAATATTTAGAGGCCATTAGACGACCAAAAATTTATACAGCTCATTCTGCAGTTTGTAGTCATGTCTGATTGTAACAAATTTGCCAGTATACTCTCACCTAAATAGCACAAAAACTAATAATCAAATTTCTACTTGAACTTCTTTCAGAAGAAAGCACATTAACTCTTTAAATACTTACTAATTTCTATAAAGAGTTCATTAATGTTTATTGCATTTTTCGCACTTGTCTCTACAAATATTGCATGAATGGAATCTGCATAGTCTTTAGCATCTTTTTCCATGACTTCTCTGGAAAAAACAAAGCAAAGAAAAAACTGTGAATGCAAAAAAACCCCCAACATTATTCAAAATCTTAAGGGATAGATGAAGCTTTTAAGTGTATCATTAAATGACTATTTTGTATTTTACCTGTTTGGCATGACAGTGCTCTGTCATCCTGAAGCTGATGCTCGTTCTTTACTCTATGCTGTCTCCCTGCTTTGAGGTACGAGCATCACTGAAGCACAATCAAACTAAACAAGGCCTTAATCCATCTGACAACATTACAGTGGAGTTTGTTTCTTGAGTGCTCTAAGTGTAGCTCTGCAATCAATCTTTATTTGTGCTTTATTCTTCACACAGAACAGTGTTAGATGTACTGAAAAGATTCTAAAGCATTGGTTCCACTAATCCAGTGGACTTCCTACAGCTGTTTACAAAATCAAGTACCTCAAAACACTGCACAGATCATTAGTATAGCATTTACTTTAATTGAAGCATGAAGACAGAGCTATAAACAGAAACAAATTTAGACTGAGCACACAACAGACCAAGGAAGTGAAAAAGTTACTCTGTACCTCTGAGGGGGCACGCTGATAATGACGTATGTTTCCTTAAACAAGGTGAAAAAAACCAAACCCCAATAGGTGGAGAGAGAATTGGACTATATGTTGTATCACTTTACATATAATTTCTAGAAAACATAGGCTACTTTCAGTAACAAGGGACTTAAGATACCAAAAGCACAGACTTTTTGGATCAGTGACTCAAATATTGCCTCTGACTACAGTACAAGGAATCTTGTTCATTAGCTTGAATAGCAATGTTTACATAATCTATTATGCCACTTAAGCATCAAGAAATAAGCATGAGACTTAATACTGCATGCCTTATATTTGTCTTCTAAGTAATTTTATGCCATATTTCCTTCAAGACACATGCTACTTCTAACAAAAGTTATTAGAGTTCACTAGATAACTGCTGTATATTAACAATTCGTAAAACTATACTAGGAACCAACTTTGCAGTGGTTCTTTAAACACACAACCACCTGTGTCCTTTGAGACGCCAGCTGTGGTACCTTTTCCAATGAAGTCTAAAAAACAAATTTGCACACACCTTCTTTCTGAATTTTGGCTTATTTAACCAGGACATCAATAAAAAAGGGCTTCTTTTGTTTTTAGTACATGCTTTCTTGAAAGTCTGGCTGTTCATAAAGTTTCTCAAGAACTTTTCCCGCTCCCCACAACTATTTCAGCCACAGCCAATTCCATCCCAATATTTAAGCAGGGAAGGAAGGCACCTGAACAAGCAAGCCAGAAAAACCTACACAATGCTTTCCAACAGGCTTGATGTTTTTCCTRACAAAATGAGGTGCTACAGACTGACAGGGGTGCTTCTTATGAAGTGAGGTAAACAGCTTGTATTACACTGCAGTTTCACAGGCAGTTCAGGCTTGTGTAACTTGGCACTGCCACCAGAGAAGGTAATCCTGTCTCCCTGTAAACTGCTCACTCCTAACCCTGCTATCCCACCTCTGTCATGCCAGCAAGTGTTCATGGTGCGAGCAAGACAAATACACTTGGATCAGTCTTCCTTTTTTTAAATGGTTAGTTTTAATCTGGATCCATTTTACAGCCTGCCTTACTGCCCAATCACACACGTACTCACACCAACACAGGGGAGGAAGTGGGCAAGACTGTCCAAGGGCAGACTGACCAAGTCTGCTGACAGTAGAAACAGCTCAGACCCCTTGTGAAACTACAATGCTAGTACAAAACAGCTTAAATTGCTCTATACCTTTCACCTGCTGTGAAATCTTAAAATATTTAGCACTATGAGCTTAAGTGAAAAACTCCAAACTGTCAACAGTTATTTACCTTACATCATTAAGATCACACTTATTTCCTGCAATAGCTACAACAATGTTTGGAGGTCCATGCTGTCGAAGCTCTTTAACCCAGTTCTTTAATGTTGAGAAAGTTTCCTGATGTGGAAAAAAAAAAAAAGAAAAAAAACCAGAAGGAATTAAGAGTCACAGCTGGCCCATGACACAAAAAAAAACAGAAATCATAATGCTGGGTCAAAATCAAATTTCTTACCTCTTTTGTGATGTCATACACTATAATGGCTGCTGCCGACCCTCTGTAATACATTGGGGCTAAAGCACGAAACTGAAAGAAAGACACCACGCATTATGAATCTGATCTTCCACTGACCTCCATGATTTCCTTAGTATTATTATTGAAGAAAGTGAAAACTAGCTTTAAAGTTCACATTAGTGTAAAACTTTTCTTTACAATTACAGAGAGGCTGTGCAGTAGAGTACATAAACTTCAATGAAAGTATTGTTTTACAAAGGCCAACCAATAAATAGTTTAGGGATCAGCAGCACACCTACTGCAAAAAGCAGTGCCCTGGTTTTGAAGCCAAACTTGACCTTATTTTGACTAGATTAGAATCTC
The DNA here is from genome assembly GCA_030449065.1 of Oceanodroma leucorhoa. Classification (NCBI taxonomy): domain Eukaryota; kingdom Metazoa; phylum Chordata; class Aves; order Procellariiformes; genus Oceanodroma; species Oceanodroma leucorhoa. The sequence continues at coordinate 2,025,379 of JASVER010000063.1, forward strand.
TCATTTAAAAGACTGTAGATTATACACAGACACAAACCCGCAGGATATATGCTCAACTTTAAACACTGAGCAAGGGGAAAATAGTAAAAATTGAACTCGCTTCTTCCTCTTTAAGACACTCATGCTTTTGGACAAAAAGTAATTTCAAGAAAACTAGCATATATTACTGCTGATCTGAAATGTTCAGAAGTTGGTGTCAAACTCTAGCACCATGGATCAGCCATGGCACTCTTACATGCTAGAAATGTTGGTTTCTTCATAATCTAACTTATGGCTTTAGGGATTTCGCTTAAGTTTTTCCACAAAACTCAGAAGTTAGAAGCATGTTTAAAACTAAAAACTGCAAAAGTGCACAACTATGTGACCTGTTGCAAATAGAGCTTTAAGGGACATGCTAGATAGTAAAAGGTTACAGTAACTTTATTGTAATTTTCAGAATTAAACCTACAGCAGGCATATTTGGTTGGTAGTGTATTTGCAGGGTATAAACCAGGCCTGTACCTTTGCATAGGCACAGTGCTATGAATCCAGGACTGAAAAAAGTGATAGAGCACATGATTAAGTTGCACCAAAAGTATCAATCGAGCATTCTTAAAAACAGTGTGATATTCTGCTAACTCAAAAAGAACCAGACAACTAATCTAGCAACCAAAACTCAGTCAAAGCACACAGTAAACCGCATGTACTGCTTTAATGTAAGCATATGTGATTTAGAGCTTTTGTGCATCTTATTACTCAGGGTAAAAATCATTAACAGAATACAGTTTTTCATAAAGGCTTATTTGGTTCTAATAAAATACCAATTTCCTTTTGCTTAGTACAGTTCAACTGAGAGCAATATTATAAATCAAAAATCTTGCTATAAAGCAGAATTCCAGATCATTTACATTTGGCTCTCAAATTCTGTTTTGAAAACGGGATTTTGAACACAAGTTCAGAATATAAAAATATCTAATAGTGGGAAAGGGAAACATGGGCAAGCATTCAGTTCATGTTGGGACATAATCCCTCTCTTCCTTCTAAGTACTAAAATGTAAAGGGAAACATATTTGGTAAACCACCACTTGGACTGGTTGCAACCTGGCTTTTTGATTATTTGACTATTTACATTGGGAATAAACCAACTATCACTTGCTGATTTTGTATTACTCTCATTTCCTGCCTGCTAACATTTAGATACTTTTTTCCACCTAAGAGCAGTCAGCAGATAAAATACATTAACAAAACAGATGTTACCAGAAACACTGAATTTTCCTTTCGCTATTTTTCCAAAGACTTCAGGTTGCCCTCCAGCCTCCGATTTGTGTTTTGACAGAATTATTAAGACGACATAATGTAATTATCCAGAGAAACTGTCACAATTGTTAGGCAAGAAGGCAAAAATCCTAACTGCTATAAGTAATCTCCTATCAACTTTACTCAGTGTAGAAGAAATGAGAGAAGAAATAAGGCACATGTGTAGGGAAATGAGCTATGTGACGGGAATTAGTACACATTTCCACCTTTGGAGTGAAGCTAGCTAGCCACTCCCTGAAGCCATTTAGAACAAGGGGCAAGGGGTTGCCCAGTGTAGTGTAGAACTATTCGCTGCTGGGCTTTTGAAGTGGAAAATAGCAAATGCTCCTCAAGAAACCAGGACTACGAGTTCTGTGCATTACACGTCATAGCTCAGCAGAGACATTTTAGTTCCAAGAATGGTGTGGACATTTTTGGTATTTCAGATCACCAGGGATGGGATGCCTTCGATAATTCATTGTCAGGTGTGTTGCATRACCAGAAAACTTCGCTACAGATTTCAGGGCAAGGCAGGTATACAGACCATTTGTGACTAACAGTAAGTGATAGCACTGTTCTGTTTYGGAGAAAGAAACATCTATGAATATACTGGCATCATTTCAAAGTAAATATCCTTGTTCTCATTTCACTGGTTTCCTTAGATATATTGGGGCCTCACAGTGACTTCTCTCAGGTGTGGAACATAAGCTTCACAGATATCACAGCTCTTGGGTCAGAGCCCAGGTAAGACATCTTTCCTTTTTTAATTTCAATAAAGGTATCATGCAACTTGTATGGAAGAAATTTAAAGAGATGTCACTCAAAGTCTAAAAACAGAAAGACAAGGAAYATGCTAGTCACGAACAGAGATGCTTCCTCAGATTGTAGTGTGCTGAATCCAAATTAGGGCGTTCTCCCACTGCTTGCAAACACAGTTAAAGTGAACAGGATGGAATGCTAATATGTAATGGATGTTTCCTGCCAAGTTGTGGCAGGCATGTTTATAAAGCTTTCTATTTAAGAGTACCAGCCTCTCAAAATTCATACTCTACCTCTCAGAAGACTCACATTCCAGCATTAACATTTCAGAATGGGCTAGGATGTTCACTTAAGACAAATTACAGCAAATGCTGACTGACTGCTAGTAATGGAAGGACTCAGATATTTCTGATAACATGGATACTATTGGACATATCCCTGGGACACATCCCTGACAACGTAAGTTTGCTTTATATAGTGCTGCTGGAAGGAAATAAATTGTCATTCAAAATCTGGAGCACTGAAACGCAATACAAATACACTTGAGTCACTTTCTAGCCATCAAGACTGTTATCAAGCTAAAAAGCTAGCAAGTCAGTTCCACCAGGACTC